>JAOWBP010058930.1:7538-39166 GCA_028571105.1 Tragopan temminckii
ATCAGTGTCAAATCACTGAATCAAAACATCTACTTTAATAAGCTTCAACATCTAGAGGGAAAGAAAATTTTAAACTGCTGCCATAGCTCAGTTTAGCTAAAGTAAAAAGTAAGAAAGAATGAAATGTGAATAAATCTAGAAAAAGTCCAATTTACAGTTCCACCTGGACTTTAAATAAATCTCACTTAAGAGTACAGCTTTTAAGATTTAATGTCCTCTGTGATACAGGAGCGAAGATTTTTACAGATGCTTCACTGAACTGGCTTCATCTGAGGAAAAGGAGCTCCTTTAAACAGAGTAAAATTGTCTCATAAAGATAAACCTGCTATTCTTTGCAGCAGTTGCTGGAAAAATCTCACTAAAAAAAAAAAAAAGACTAAACAAGGTACAGAAATACATCTCCTTCCCAGACAGCCTTCTGCATGCGCAAGATCTAAATGCCAGATTGCACTCCGTCTATTTCTATGGGAATAAGAACAGGAAAGAGCCTTGCATAGGGACCGTGAACAATTGCTGCTTTATGAGTCAGACTTCTCCTGGGAGGATCCGTTATCTCCAGGGAGCTTTATATCAGACACTGTGTTCACCTGCTAGAAGGACTAAGCAACATCATATACACTTTTGGCATTATCTAATCCAGTGGGATTAAGTCACAGTTTTGCACATGCTCACATAAGGTACCAAGGAGAAAACAGTCGTGGGTAAGGGTTGGAGGCTAAACATCTTTCCATGACTGATTTGAAGGCTGGATACCTGTATAAACCCTGTAGAAGGGCTTTGGATTCTCTCAGCTTTTTCAGGAGACCATAGTCTGTCCCAGCAATTAGTGCTGAACTGAATCCCTTTGAAGGAGTCCTTCTGTAGAGTTTAGGAGGAGCCTGTCTGAAGCAAATAACTGAGGAGAAGGAGGAAGCTCAAAGAAACCAGCCACCCCTCTAGATGTCATCTTCCAACTTCAAGGCACTGATGAGAAATAAAAGGAGAAACAGCATGTCTCCTTGTGTAGTGGAACGTACTGTTTGCCAAAGAGCGTGCAAAGAATGGTGATACACCATCTGTAAAATGGATTATATAATTAAAGAAGATCCTTTTGAACTGTGTACAAGTCTACATTTTATCTCATGTATTACAGCTTGTCATCTTGAAATCTTGTTGCTTTAAATGAATGTTCCATTTTATGTTTATAGATAAGAATATTTTAAGAGCAAAGCTAAATGGTAGGGTACCTTAGCACTGCTCCACTGTCTTGTTTCTACCCAATTAAGGTATTTGTGACAGACATTTGCTCTCAAGTAGAAAAAGCATCTTATGGGTCAGATATGGTATTCCAGGTCATTAGGTTTTCGACAAATGATGTAACATTTTATTTGACAGTTTTGTTCGTGGTTTTTTGTTTGTTTGCTTTTTTTCTCATGCCTGCTCATTCTTTTTCTTTAATGATGAAAAAAGTCATCTTTGATGGAGAATTCTCACCCAATAATAATCAGGTAGGAAATATGATAGGAAAATAATTAGAGTGCTCTTCTGTCAAATTAGGACCCATGTTGGCACTGCCTGTACTAGGCATCTCTTCTTTGTCATACAGTATACTCACTGATGGTCAACTGCTTGGTCTTAGTTACAACTGGGTAAATATAGAGTAATTCCTCTTTTGTGAAGGGGCTTTCTTAGGTCTGCATTAATACTGTCAAATTTTTAATTTGATTCTGACATTAATCCTAGTGAATGACAAGTCAAGTCATTTTTGCCCTGGTGGAGTCAGGAAGACCAGAGCTGTGCTTTAATGTTACTTTTTTTGCAGTGTATTCTCATTTTTGAGTACTTTCCTGGATGATGGAAAAGAGGCAGTTTACTCAAGGAAAAAATGCTTTATTTTATGCATTTTTATCAAGTTGCTGTCATTGCAAAGGGCAAAGATAGAAGGCCAATTGTCAAAATAAAACTAGTCTTCTTTTTTTTTTTTTTGCCTCAGCATCTGGAAAGCAGATTGACACAGAGCCCTTTTTAAGAATTTGCTAGGCCACATGAAAACCTTTTTACTTGCCACTCACTCAGAATCAGTACTAAATCTTATTGATTAAATTTAAAATGAATCCCAGAGTGGCTTCATAGCTTTTTGTAGCTATAACCATTAGTAGAAACAGGAATGCTAATTTCTTAAGGAAAACTGTTCTGTGAATGCACCTGAAAGGATCATTCTAACTTGGTCCACATAAAAAATGTGTGAAATCACTAGTGTGAAATCCGGTCATTTCACTGTATAGTTGTACAAAACCTAGTGGAAATATATATAAATATATATAAAAAAAAAATAACAGTAATTTATCCTAAAAAATAAAACCTGCGAATATTAAAAACTTTTGGCATACATTTAGTTAATGGCTTAATATGGAAGTTAATGGAGTCTATGAAAGCATTCCTTTCTAGATACATAACTACATAAATTAACATAGCATCCTGGCTTAATATGGTTTTATGAATATGTATGTTTAGGTGGCAACATGAGGAACATAACCCTCTGCAATTATCTCCCTGGACATACAGTAGTTCTGTGAACTCAGGCCAACTGGCATTTTAGTATTGATCTCTTGAGTATGAAATGAAGAGTCACAATCGCCAGTTTACCAAAGATGCAAGCTCTCTTTCCTTAAACTGCCCTGTGTTCACATGCTACTTCTAATATATATATACATATAATGCTACATATATATATGTATAACACAAGAGCAGCAGAGCGTCTGGCATATCGTTGTGCTTCCTAGATGTTCCCTATGCCAAATTTAGCTTTTGAAGGAACTTTTACAACAAACTTTAGTCTTGGTTAAGGCAGCACAGCCTTCATTACAGAAATAAAACTGCATGAGATGAGTTTACCAGTTTAGTTCTTGTTAAGGTATTTTGCTAGGTAGCCTCATTCCAAAAGGACATTTACAGTTCCATGTTTTGGCTGTTAACATTTTGTTTGTTTGTTTTGACATTTCTGTTTGGCATACTTATTCTACTTAAAAATTCTTGTTTGGGTTTAAGTAGAATAATAAATCAAAAGAAACACATTTTCCCTATGTACTGCACTACAGGGAGTAGATTAATGGAAGAAGACTCCAGGCTTCTTCTGTATCTGAATTTATATTTCACTGATAAGCTTTTTATTTGTTTTAGGTTATGCCTCTTGTTATAAATAATTACATACTGTATTGTTTCTGTGTTTAAACAACAGTAAATAGACGTTTAAAAATACCACTTCATAAAAATGTTACCATTTACTTAAGGTGTGAAGAAACACATTCACCCTGTAGTTCAGCAAAATCTCAGCCTTAATCAAGGACAGCAAACACAGAGAAACAGAGTGTAAATACCTTTTACATCTAGCACTGTCTGTCTTCAAGGCAGGCATGGATGTGCAGCTCCAAGCGTGCTAATAAGGATTAGGCATTTGCTGTCTGTGAAAAGAATGAGAACTGCAGCTATGTGAGTCAGGATAAAAATTTCAAAGGCTATTGATTTTATCTGTGGAGAACATAAACGGATGATCATTTAGGGTCAAGGAAGGTTTTTACACTGGCTACCAAGTCTCTCTTTACCTCTTCTGTTGGTAATGGTGTTGTTGGACAAGAGCAGTGGGTCAGGTCTTTGACTCAAGTATCACCACAGTGGAAGGTGGACCATGCCACAAGGTGGCATGTCTTATCTGACATGGCTATTTCTAACATGTCTGTAGCATTTTTTAGAGTTGTAGAGCTTTAGACATGAATTCTGAGTAAATTTGTCTGAGCAGATATTGCTGCTTACTACATATTTCCATCTATATCATAGAATGAATCATAGAATTGCCTAGGTTGAAAAGGACCATAATGAACATCTAGTTTCAACTCCCCTGCTATGTGCAGGGTTGCCAACCACTAGACCAAGCTGACCAGAGCCCCATCCAGCCTGAATCTTATATGTAAATTCTACATCTATAAGACCTATGTCTTGTCCCAAGTTCTTTCTTGTACTTCATGTGATACAGTGTTATCCATATTCTCAGCTAATTTAAATTGATAAATTTCCATGGAATTCAGTAAAGTCATGCCAACGCTGAGCACTGAGGAGCTGTCTATATTCATCTTGTTAAAGAAGCTTAAATAGAACAAAGCTAAATATAAGTGCATTATGTTATCTTCACTGATTTCTAATAGAAAAGATTAATATTTAAGTCTTACAGGTTCCATAGCAAAGTGAAATTACACATTATTTGTCTTTGCAGTTTAGTAGGTAAGGGAAGGTCTCACGGAAGCTGATGAAATGAGATATCAATTGCCTGACCTGGAAGTGGCTCGTATCAAAGCAGCGGCAGAATCAGTATGGGACAGAGATGCCTGAAGTGACAGGGAGATTCCCCCATGTAGTGAAAGTATTCTCAGAAGTGTGAAATGAGAGTCTTGGTTCTGCATGTGTTGCAGCCACATTAGCAAAGGCACTGGCCAAGGCTTTTCACTTCAGTGTTAGGGAAAGCAGTACAGAGCCCCTTCCTTCTGTGTGCACTGAAAAAGTTTGCACTGAACAAGGCTGTCCCAGGGAAGATCCTATTGCCCATAAAATGTCACATCTGGACATTGGTTTAAGTGATAATGATTACATGAATCTGCAGAAGTTGGAGGTTTCACATCAGTCCTGGCCACGGTATTTCCATTTCCCAAAGCATGGGCTTTACACAGTTGTCTTTGCTTATGTTCTTAGCTTTTCCCACCCTTCTTGCTCCTGGCTTTTTGTTATCTAGAAGTGCTTTGCATCTTGATTTTTTCTGACAACTGATATTCATTGTGTTCATACTACTGGAACAGACAGTCGTGAAATAATTGTTATTAAATAATTGTAAGCAAGTTAACAATATAGGCCAAATATAGATTACATATGTCTCACTTCTCATCAGATCATATGTATATCCTGAAATGCTTGTTATAGTTTTCAGGAAGTTTCGCCAGAACAACAGTGAATGCTGAAACTGTTAGTCAAAGAGATCACGTGTTCACTCCCGTTCGTTATTCTGTTTTTGGTATCTAATATGTGGGTGGCTAGAAATAAAAATCACTATTGAAATAATTGCAAGTGCAACTCAATGTGTTTGCTGATTTAGATTTTAAAATCTTTTTTGACAGGGATTTCTACTGTACCTGAGTAAGACTCAACATAGATGTTTAGAAATCATATGTATTTCACATCTTTCACTGTAGATGTTACAGATGTGTAAGAATGCATGTTAATTTGAACCAGTAAAAGTTCATGCTCTCAGGCAGTACAGAAAATGTTCTAAATAGGATTGCAAAGTAAACAAGAAAATAGTGTTACTTTCTACCATGTCCCAATTCTCTGTTTACACGTTACTTTCTCTTTAAAAAGCAGTCTTTCTCAACCTTTCAGATTATCTCATCAGTAACTATCTTTCTGTTATTTCCCCCTGAATATGTTCTGATAAATAATGCTTCACATTTTGTTGAATGCTGTTGTTGCTCTAAACTCTGGGGAGCTGAGTGCTTGATTTTTTACATTGCAACATTCTTTTAAAGTGTTTGTCCAGTAATATAACTGATGGAGGGCAACTTGCCCTCTGCGATGTTGTTTTAAGTTTTCCTTGGTTGGCTTCTGCTTTGTCTTGTACTGATTTATTTGACAGATGAAAGCTGTTCCCTCTTCGTGTTGCAAACTAGTTGGCAGAGTTTCACTAGTGTGAGCTTTTTTGTGAGGGTTTGTCAGTGATTTGCGAGGGGGAGCCTTGACAGCCAGGTGTGCCTGCTGTGCTGGTGACCAGCCCTGAAGGCATGAGACACATATGGCTAAGCAAATCTGGGGGGTGGTGTGCCAGTAGATGCAGCTGGAAGAACAGGCTACAGGCTGTGACAGCTCGGGTGAATGGATGGAGGTTGACATCCTTGTGCAGGCACCTGCTCTACAGGCAGCCAGTTGGAGCTAGGTGGAAGAGGCACTGAAATCTGCCTTTGATGAGAGGTGTTGGAACAGGAGCACTGCTGCCCAGGGAGTGGTGGGGATGCCCGATGCTGCCTGCAGGCCTTGGTGCCTCCTGGTGCTGCCTGCAGGCCTCACACCCATCCTTGCACAGCAGAGGGGCTGTGCTCTGGTGTTGGACAGGCATGAGTCATGGCCAGCTGACACAGCAGTGCAGCTCCAGGCACTCCTCAGCAGGAGTTGGGTGAAATAAGTAATGAACCACTTAAATGAAATAATGAGGGGGAAGCCATTGCCTTGCCAGCTGAAGGCCTGTCAGGAAAATTGAAGGAGTAATGTGAATTCAGCATTGGTAAAGTTTGGAAGAAGTGGATTGAAGATGGATCACAGATCTTACTTACTGCTGCTTGTTTGGTTCTTTAGGTCAAGCTTAAAATGTTTTCTCCTGGAAAAAAGCTGAAAAAACCTGCATCTGAGCTGAGTCAGTCCTTTGTCACATGTATGGTAGCTCTGAGCACATTTTTAGTGCTCCATAATAAGAAATTTTCTTTCCTTGATTCAAGTCTCTGCACATTTTTAAAATGTGCATTCGAATGACCTCAGTCCCTCAAGTTCCTGGTAAGTTGCCACAATGGCCAGGAGCATGGCAGAGGTTCTGCACCAGTGCTAAGTGTGACTGTATGCGGCAGAGCCATGCTGCAGGAAGGGGTTTGTGCTTCCTCTTCATCGTTGCTGCTGTTGCATGAAGCACTATAGAAGAGAAATTTAGAGGGAGTGGTAAAAGAAAAAAAAAAAAAAAAAAAAAAAAGGCAGGGGTACGGATTCAGCAGGGTTACATCCGTGCAAAGTAGAAGCAGTGTCATTTACTTCTGTTGGGCTATAGGTGGAAAGGCATCCTCATTAAAAAAATTAAGCAGAGAGGATAGGATGGCATTTGTTGCCATCTACTTTCACCTAAATTAAAATACTTTAAAAGGTAATAAGCAGAATGTAGATAGCAGGTTTTTTTTTCATTATTGGTTTATATCTACTTTCTCTGAGAGTAGTTAATTTGTTTTTAATGCTAACAAATAATTCTTGCAGGAGGTCAAAGCTGGGCGTGTTACATACTGTGGTACTGTTATTTCCTTCAGAGTTCTATTGCAAGGTTTTGCTTTATTTTTAAGAGCTGAAGATGATCGTTGCCACATCTTATTCTAATATTTCAGAATATGTATTTTTTAAATTAATTAATTTACGTATCTGACTGACGTGCATTCAAGTCTCAGATAGATAAAACAGTCAAGCTGTTCTATTCCTAGTAGTTTGATGTCCCTTGTTGCATTGCTACATGTGGCACTGCAATGGCACTAAGCTGGCTGGGACATCAGTGGCTACTAAATAAGAACTCTTTACTGCTTTCAAACTTGAGTTAATTCAATGTCTAATGATTTCAATATGCTTGTTATCAGCTAGGTAATAATGTTCTCTAATGAGAAATTACTGAATTGTGAGGTGGAAACTGAGTGGCCTGAAGTGATACAGGGACTTTTCTGCATAGATTATTTCTATTTTGAACCACTGTATTTTTTATTGTTATACTTGATAAATTTCAGTAGATCATCACATAAACATTTTCATTTTGCAGTTGATTGATATTTTGACTGAAATTAATTACAGAAAAAGTTTCTGCATTTAGCCTGTTCCTCTTCACCTCGAGACTATGTAAACTGATGAGATGGCGTAAGACTAACTAAACAGAAAGTGCAGTATAATTTCCTTTATATGGTTAGATTTAGCTCCTATCCACTATTTTCAGTTTGAGATTACTGGAGTAACTGAGAAAAATATTTAACATTCGACCAAATTTTACTCTGAAGTAATTCCTTTTATACTTTGAATTGCTTTGATGTCTTTTATTGTTTCAATACCTGTAGCTGCAGCCATCTGCATAAAGATGAAGCAATTATACTGTTTTTACTTACATATTAAGAATTTAACCATTTTTTCTCTCTGGCCATGTCTAGCTAAAAACCGTCTTTATGCTTATGTTTTGATTCCTTTGTTAATACTAGTTTTATGAACATTCACCATCTCACATGGTCAATGTCACAATTAGTAGAATTTTTAAAGAAGAACTGATGATCATTGGTCAATCCATCAGATAGACTTCTGAGGGCTTCTATTTATCTGAGATTTTCTTTAGGATTCTCTAGTGTGTAATATGCAATGTTTATCTTCATGATGTTAGCATATGTTCATGTTTATGATGATGGCATGTTGGGTTGTCAGACTACCATCTTTCCTTATTTCCTAAGTAACTACTTCACAGTTACAGTAATAAAATATTAAATGGCACTGCAAAGGTGTCCTGAGAAACATCTTTAAGAATAAAATCTGGGAATTTTATTTTCTGTTGAAAGTGAAGATGAAGATACTGTACCAGCGTACTAGTAAGAGTGCTGTGTAGTGTTCACATCAGAGAAACTAATACTTACTAGCTTTTTGAGTTGTTCTCAGTTTTTCTGTGGAATGGAGTTTATTCATTTCTTACAGCACATGCCTCACAACACGTACTGGCATTGTGTCTGGTTTCCTGTGTAGCGGAACTACCAGTGCTGAGAGCCAGCTATCAGGCTGTTGAGAAGAGGCTTTGCCAAGCTGCAGCAAATGAGGGGGAAATCTCCTAGGGTGGCTGGGAGAAAAAGCTGCCAGGTTTATGATGGGACATGTACTCGGAATTTAGATAGTTGCCTCCTATACACAGTTTTGAAGAATGAGATACCTGCACCAGCCCTTCTGTTCCAAAATGTAGCTGAATGCTTGGTGGCAGTGGTTCCTTTTTCTTAGCAGCAGCACTGGGGCAGGCCCACTCTGAGGGTGTGTTCCTGCTCTGAAGCCCTATCAGGATGTTCAACTGTGAAACTTCACAGCCCTTCCGCCACTGCAACTGGACTGTTCTGCCTAAAAACAGAACAATATCTGCCAGAGAAACCTAGTACCTTAAAGTTCCTTAAAACATCAGTGTTGTCCAAGCTCCTTTGTTTGCCATTTTATCTGTGGAAGTTTCTAAAATTTTGCCTATCTCTAAACCTTTCTGCATGCCTGTGACTAGTTGTGTAAGATTGCTTGGATGCAGGCAACTCTGGTCAGACTGTAGAGCAGAAATTCAAGTGCTTAGGAGACATGACTGGTTAGCAGCGTCGATGTCAAAAGACTTTTTAATGAGCATTCAATCTTCTGTCTCCTGGGTCAACTAATGAGCTCCTTTTGTGAAGTGAAACTCATCTGATGTCAGTTGACATAGCTTCATGTATTTTTCAATGGAATTTTGCTCTAAATCCATCTTTTAATGCAAAGCAGTAGTGAGATTCGTGTTTCACTGTGGTCTTCTGAGCAAAATGACAGTTGCGGCTCTTGTGTGCCATCTGTGCAAGATTTGGGACCACTGAAATGTGAAGTGCTGACGTTAGGATGCATTTCATCAGTAAAAATAACAGCTTAATTTATTTCACTAGTAAAGTTGGTGTATTCTGATCCTCAAATAAACACATATTGGTCTTACAACTTGACCTCAAACAGCCTTAATGCAGCGTGGTGTATAACCTATTTCTGCTCTCACGTGTTCTCCTTCACAGATGGTAGTCTTAAAAAAAACGAGATAATGGAGATGTTCTACATTATCTTTCACAGATGGGTGTATGAAATGGTGTAAGGATATATGAAAAAATGTAATCAAGTCATGAGCATTAACCTCAGAAGCTATATAGTATGAATGCATATACTTGCATTCAGCTATTTGAAATCATATTTAAGTTGTTATCTGCGGCATAGGACAAAGTGTTGTAGTTGCATCAGCATGGACATCTGCAGATTTCAGCAATGAGAAATGCACTTAGGTCAATTTTAAAACAATTTGATGATGCAAATTCTGCTGTGATGTAGCTTCACTGGATGTCAGATAACTAAACAAATGCTGTTGCATTACAAAGTCTAAAATTCAAAATTTTAGTGACATTAGATGTCACTGGCTTTGCTATTGTGCTCTGGGACACTAAATGTGCAATGCCCTCCCACCACCCCACATCCGTCTTCATGCTTTCCTGACCTGGGCCACAGGTCATTCTATATCCATGAAAACGGTCGTCAGCTGTGTGCACTGCAGGTTCTGACTGCAGATTGAGCCAGAACTTATATATGGAAGGGCATGATGAGAAGAGCTAGTGCTGGAGAAACAGCGATTGTGGGGAAGAGAATGGTGCTGGATATGATGGAAGGACAGAAGGAGATGCAGAGATAGACACACATACATTGGGAGGGAAAATGGGAAGACAGGTGCTTGACTAAGAGAGAAAATGCTGCCAATATAAGCATGTGAGAAAAGATCAGAAAAAAGAAAAAGAAACCCTCATGAGAAAGAAGGAAAGAATTTTAAAATGTGTTATATTCTAAATAAATGTACTACACTGCACATCAAAATAATTAATATAGCCTAGAAAAAAGAGTTGAGGCAAATGTGCATTTTGTTGCTATATTCACAGGGACAAAATAGACAAGAGGAAAAAAAATAAAAAGAGCAAAAACCCTCAGAGCAGTATGTAATTGTGTATGTATTCTGTTCAGCTATGTAGAATAAGGCAGATTTTCTCGGTGAGCATTACAGACAAAAATCCATATACTTCCCTATTATACATAATAAAATAATGTTGGCAAGAAAGTTTCTGTCTTGCCAACCATTAGGCTCCTGATTTCAAGCATGATGTCTCCTGGTCTTACAAAGGCATGTGTTTCTTTTTCTGGGTAGAGAACATATTTTCTCAGCACTATTCTATGAAATAATTAACCCATTCTACATTTTACTTCTCTCTCTCTCTCTCTTTTTTTTTTTTTTTAAAAGAAAACTTAGGATGGGTCCCCTGTCTGAGAAACAGAATTGTAGAGTGGTTTTAATGGTGCCCATGCAAGGTACCCTGATCAGGTTCAGATTTGGCTTTAACTCATTTATGACTACAGAACTTGTGAATTTGATTGCAAAGTTTAACAGCAATCACTGGCCGAGGCAGTATTTTCTTTACAGGAAAACAAAACTAGTATTAAATATGTAGGTTGGTGGCCCTGCATGTGGCAGGGGGGTTGGATTCGTGATCCTTGAGGTCCCTTCCAACCCTGGCCATTCTGTGACTCTGTGATTCTGTGAAAACTGTGTTAATTATGGAATACCTTTAGAACAGATACAGTCAAAGTTTCTTATTGAAATACTTCTGGCTGCAGTCTGAAAACTAAACGTGTACATTTGAATGCAAAAAGATGAAGAAGAGGTTTGTAACATCTGTCTAATTGTCAACGGGATTTTAAGAATGGATTGCAATCCCCATTCACATAAATTTACACATAGAAAAATGTTCGAGTGGAGGATGTAGAGGTAAGGAGTCAGACTAAAGCCTGTGTAAGTACGTGGAGATTGTAGTAGGTGCATCTTCTGACAGAAGATGGAGAGAGAGAGGGGATATGCGGTGGTACTTTTACGTATATTTTAAAAGCAGATCTCATTGTACACCAAAAGTAAAAACTTGAGACAGGACTTGGCATCATTGCATAAAATCCTTGATGTGTTTCAAAGTTCCTCTTATACTAGGGAAGTACAGTCTGCTGGGACTTGTGTAAGTTCAAATGGAGAACAGAGAGAAGAAATGTGGGATCTGTGTAGATTTGAAGATTTACAGAAATATTTGAACTGGGAGACATAGCTGTGAGAAATCAGAGCATGCAGCAAGAAATGCAAGTTCCCAGCGTGTGCTGTTATGTCCTGCTTCCTAACATTGCACTATACTTTCATACTGGTAACTCAAACAATATCAAACATAAAATCTAACAGGATTTTCCACAGAAAGAAGGAAATAAGTTGCTCATTATTTTGCAGCTCAGTCCCTTTCTCCCCTCACTAACGGCATTTAAATTGTGAACAATTTCTTTTGAAATTAATGAAGTTTGATGGAAATATAACCAAGCAAAAAAGATGAAACTCATTCTTTTAAAATTTTTTGTATACTTCCTTTCCCACATCTCAGACTTTAGATCACTTTGACCTAAAGTTACAACAGCTTCTACCTACTTGCATATGCATAAAATCCGTAAAAGTTTAATTGAAGCATATTAAATATCTGTATGTCTTCCTAAGGTTTCTTTAATTTGAGTGTTGAGTGTTTTGCACTGGTGTATCCACTATATCTACATGAAGAAAGGTTGCCATTGTGAGACTGACAAAGCCCAGGAGCATTTTCCATGGTTTAGGGAAATGAAGTCAGGTCAGGATAGCATTCTGCGTTTTAAGCTGCAGAGGGTTTATTTATCTGACTGAAAGGTATTTTACCTCTGCTGATTAAATTTAAAACAAAAAGACATTTTACCTCTGCTGATTAATTTTAAAACAAACTTTCAAGCACATCTGTCAGACAGATACAGAGAAAATATGTCTGAGATAGAATCTGATTTAATTCAGATCTTCCTTTTTAATTTAATTCTGGTAGTAACGGCAACTCAGAGATATTCATGGACCTGGAAGAAAGATGAATGACATTTTTATGGTGTCGTTTATTTAATCCATCAATGCTGAGACTCTTCAGAATTAAAATATATGGTCCCTTTAACTGTTTTTTACTGTGTGCATTCCTTAAATAAGAACGTCAGATGTGCACTTTTTGAGCATCACAAGGCTGTGGGTTACAGCCTGATGTCTATGCACTGTCTGGAGGCAGTGGTGAAAACATCAGCCATCTAACTCCCATTCTTTGAAGAGTTCCCTGCTTTCTGAAAGAGGAATTTATGTAGGTGGCTGCTGCCAGTGCTGTTTCTCAATTGCATCCCTCCAAGGTGTTGATTAAAATCTGCTGCTATGTTTCTGCTGTGAAGATCTACTGCATCTGTGTGGTGCGATGGTCAGCACTAAGACTCCTCTTTGCTGTCTTGCGTGGAAAGCCCATATGTGTAACCAAATACTCTCTATATCAAAGTTTAGACTCTCTTTATCTTGCTCCCATTTGAACATAAGGGCTCTGATTGTGTTTTGTGTCCTCTCTCTACCTGTGGATACGTAATATCAATAGATACACAATACAGTAAGCTGTAGATGTTTTTTCTGAGGGACCTGGACTCTTTCATTAGACCGCGTTATTCATCATCAGTAGCTTCTGGTGATGAATAATTCTCCATATGTGAGAAGTTTTTCTTTTTTTTTTGCATAAAAAACATTCTGTATTATGAATGTTGGTTAGCGTGTACTAGAAGTGCCTTATCCTACAGGAAATGGTTATAATGTGCCCTAAAGATGAAGATCTACACTTTAACAGGTATCCATTGATTGAGAGGGTAGGTGCAGCATGGGTTTATTGTCTCAGTTTTGCATAACTTAGCCTATATTACAAATAGAACTTCCTTGGCTTGTTTACTCACTGCTGTGAAATGTGCATTAAGGTCTTCTGTGCTGGCTACACTTTCCCACAGCCCATGCTAACCATAGATTTGAGGTTTGCTTGCCTGCCAGGAAAGGCCTACCTCTCACGATTTCTGAGGGTTGGCACTGCCATCTGTGTGTCCTTCTCCTCAGTTCCTTGAAGACTGCAAAATGCACAGTTGGAGCCTGGGCTCCTTTTTTTGTTGCTAGAGAAGTTATTTATCTCCTCTCTTTAACACCTGCACCAGAAAAAACAGGAAAGCCATTATTGCGCTGAAGTAGCCTTACTCATTACTTACTAGTTCTAAATTATTGAATTGGCTTTTTGTTTTGTGTTGTGGGTTGTTTTTTTTTCCCTGACAAACTGGTAGGTGTTATTGCTAATGTTTTCAGTGGGAGGAATGCTGCTCAATACGCTGTGAAAGTTGAAAAGCAGCTGTTACACATAAAAATAGAGGCAGTTCATAAAGGCAGTACAGAACTCATGTTTTGTATATACAGATTCACCCATGGCAATACAGACAGCATTTTCAAGTTTTGCTTGTTCCATCTCCTTCTTTCTGTATTGGTTGTCAGTCTTTTAGTTATATATGCTTTTTTTTTTTTTTTTTTTTTTGATCTGGAAAAACACAGGTTACACATCCCCGATGAAAATACTCTTTTGTTCTAAGCCCTTCTCTCTTACACCTTGCTTTCTGCTGTCCTTATTTTCTTTTGCTATTTTTGTGTCTCGGTGTGGATTTGAAACCTGGTAGGGGAGAAATGCATCTAGCATTACTCCACATACATCTCCTCCAGTTTCAGCTGCTGCACCCTGCATAGAATCACACAGTTTCTTTATGTGTGAAGGCAGAAAGGAAAATAGACATATTTGTGAGGGAAGATGTTACCTTTACATGCTCAGTGCAGTCTTGGAGAAGGAAACTTCAATTTCAAAGGAATTACTGTTTGGGTTGAACCTCTTAGTATGCTGCCAGAATTAATCTGATAAGCATATGAAGTCTTTTGAAGGGTTTCTTTTTCTGTATGCGTAGCTGTTTGTACAGTGATTTTACCGTAGAGATTTGGCAGAAAGGTTAGTATGTCTGAAGCACCAGAGAGTTCTGTTTTGTATAGCGTTCAACTGCATGCAAAAATTGAAAATTCTAATTACTTTTAAATTTTTGTGTCTCTCAGCTGTCACGTCCTTAATCTTTGTATACTAACAGAAGAAATGATCGGTGTGTTGAATTCAGCTTATTTCAATAAGCGTGATTTTTCTGCCTGTGAAAGCAAGTCTGCAGTATATGTCTGAAAGCTGAAATGCAGTGTTTTTTAACTATCAATTCTTTTAGAATGTCAATTTCAACAGTATTGCATGGGAATTGTTATTACTTCACAGTGATATTCTCAGATTAATTAATTCATAGCGCTCCATCAATATGAAATCAGAACTGTCAAAGTTCATCATCATTATGATATGCAAAGTTCAGGCAGCAGGAGTAGGGGCTGTTTCAACACTGGATGACCTCTGCTCCCTCTGCTGAACTTTGTGTACTTGCATGCCAAAGCTATCCAAAATACTATATGGTAGGCCACTTATCTACCTAGCAAACTTCACTGTATTTTTCTTTTATTGCCTTTGCTAGTAGAGCATTTACATTTCCTCTTTCCTTGAACTGCCTGTGCTTTAAGTCTTTGTAGGTATATACCTTAGGATTTGACATTTCAGTGCTTAGTTTCTGCATTCTGTGCGAGAGGAGAATTTCACAGTTTATGCTTGTGGCCCCGCTAGTTATTTCCTTGGGGGCTTTGGCATCCTGTAGTATATCTGAAATGTCTTTACAGCCAGTGTTCTCTCATGTCCATTCTGATCTGGAAATTCAAGTCAGGTGATACAAATTCAAGGTTGAAATGAGTGAAACCTGTCTAATCAATTCCAGGGTATTGTTCTTCTTTGTACTTAATGTAATCTAGCTGCAGACTGCTGCCCACAGGCAGCTTTTTGATTGCCCTCTGGTAAAGAGGGATATGTTGCTATATTAATATCCCTCCCTTCCATCAGTGAGTTGATTTGTTGGCAGACAGATGATTGTAACTTGCATAATCTTTAGATACAGCGTAAGAGGGAGTGCAGTGGTTTGCTGGGTCTTGAGAGAGAGAAGAGAAAGGCACGTTTTTCTTTTTTTTTGTGGCACTCGAATGTTTATGTTGAGCTAAGCATATTATGATGCTACTTTCTCAGGGGTCCAGTATTTAGTTAATTGTGAGATCTTTCAGCACCCCTGGAGCTCACCATCCTTGTTCCTACTTATCTGTGTCAGAATGTTTCACTCTCCTCTGGCTTAAGCTTGTTTTGCGCCATGCCTTGTATTTATACATTTGTCATCTCAGACATATCTGTATGCCATATGCATTCTGAATAGAAAGCCATAAGCATCTAGCTTTATTTCCCTGTGGTCTGATTTGGATTGCATTAGTCTTGCACTTCAGGTGTTTCATTCCTCTGACGCCTGAGAAGAGGTGATGAATGCTGTAACATTTGCTCCTTCAGACTTGTGTTTTTGTGCAGAGAGCACGTTGAGACAATCTCTCACTGTCTTGCTGCAGTGGCAGGAGCAGGCACATCCTTACTGCATGCAGACCATTTAAGCATTCAGGAGCAGTTTTATTCACACTAGGCTCCGGTTATAGCTGGCAAGCTGAGAATAAGCTATTAGGAAATTTCCTTAGCCTTAGTATTAATCACTATAGAGCAGCAATGAAATGATTTCTATCTGTATGTTTCTGCTAAAGCGGATAATTGTGATAGCTAGATAGCAAATGAAGAGCTAGGAAAGGGGCCAGCACCTTTGAAGTGTCAGGCTTTGGGGTTTCCCTACCTACACTGTAGTTGAGATTGAGGTGGATTTATAGAGGATGGTGTATTCTGGTGATAGACCTGGCTGAAGCTTTGAGTATAAAACTGATAGATTCTGTAGCATTAAATCCAATCTATTTCTGGGCAACTCTGTCAAGAAATCCACTTAGATGTATAAAACTCCATACAAGGCAAATTGCACTGAGAGACATATTTGGACACCTTTCTCTTATTTATTAAAAGCTTTTCACGCTCTGACCTAAGTGTAGGTGATCAACAAGTACTCACCCACTTGTTCTTACGTGAATGTTTTCCCATACTTTAAGTAGTTGCTATTGCTTTCAGAGTTTTATCAGAGATGTGTCACACACTGCTCAGCTTTGTTTTTCCTTGGCCCTATGTAAAGATAATTCTCCCTCTGCCCAATTGCTTGGTTCAGGAACAGCTGCTAACGTCCTGTGAAATGAGGACTGATTTCTGATCACAAAATAAACGTCCACTTTCATCTTTGCACTTCAACTTATTGTGCTAGGTGGGACCTGTTAAATCAGTATTAAAATTTCATTAACTGCACCATCTTTAACAACTATTTATGATTAAAAGAATACTTCTAAAGAAGGCAATAGCGTGTAGAAGAAAACTGGATGTATTCAAAACAGCTGTTTTTCATTTATTCTGCTCACCTGGAATGGTTTTCAGCCATTGAAAAAGTGGCAGCCATTAACCTGGCATCTCATAAGGGAATGTTTGAGTTCTCTTTCAAGCCATCTGTTCTTATTAAAAGACAATACTATAAATTAAGGAACGTAGTGTTCCCCAGTGTTATCTAACAATCTCATTTGTTAGCTGGCTTGTTCTATCATAAAAGCTTACAGTGTTGTTTGATAAGTTGTACACTCATATATGAGAGAGGTGGAAAGATGAACTTGTGAAGTTTCTCAGGACTTTAAGCTTATGTTACACAAAATTACGCTAGTAAAATCTGTATCTGTAAAATCTACTGTAGCAATTAATGGGATGGCTTTTTTTTAATGCCAATTTAAAAAAAGTAGGAAGGTATTAAAATAAATCTGAGGTAAATTCACATATATACGTGTGTGCGTGTCTATATATGTGTGTGTGTATATGGATACACGCGTATACATATGAGTACTTTATATTTCACTTAGTTGTTTTTCTGACCCTGATGGAGAATCTCAATACATGGCATTCTGACATATCTCAAAAATGAGTGTAAAGTAAATTTTTTTTTTAACCCAGAAACTAAAAAAAAGTAAAAATTCCACCATTATTTTTTCATTGGTTATGTACTTAATACTTGCACCCGATATTCTATATGACAAAATAATACTTGTGTTTATATTTACAGGCTTCTACTTGGCATATTAAAAACTGGAATATTCCCCGGTGTAAGCTTGTTCTGTGTATTTCACTAGAGCCACGTCAGTGTATGAGCTGTAGGCTGGGCCCTTAGCCAAGATTAATTTCATACATGTACTTCTTTGTGCAAGGGCCTTGCCTTCATTCCTCAGTGCGTATCAGATTTCTTGTCACTGACTCAAATATACCCCACTTAACTTTAGGTACTTACCTGGAATGATGCTTCAGCTGTTAACAGATGGAATTGATGCAGACAAGTCTTTTGCACATTAATACAGCATCCTATTCCTTCTTACATTTACTCTGTTTTTGCCTTCTGGCTTTGAACTTTTTTGTATGATGTTTGATGTGTGAAGGGTGAATGATCAAAATAAGCTGTTTTTCTTTATGCATTTGCTCTTCAGCTGTTCTGTTTTCCTCAGGGGAAAAATCTGTTTCCTGCATTTCAGAGAAAGCAAGAAGGTATAAATCTTTCTTTTTGTATGAGCTTTCTAGATTCCTGTATTAAATCAATAGGTGCTCTTCTCTTTGAAATCCTTGATTTCTGGGCTGTTTACTGGAGTAGGACCATTGGGCCAGGCACGCTGTATTAAATGTTGCAATCCTGTAGCTTTTCTTTCGGTTCTGCATTGTTGTGTAATGAAGATAATTTAGCACTGTTGACATAGCATATACTATGTGTTTGAGTTGTGTCAATATGTTTCCATGGGTGGAAAGATTCGTTAGGAAAGGAATTTTAATAATGCATGGAGAAGTTAGGGGTTCTGCTAATGAACAGGCTCCAAAGCAACCAAAACAATAATTCAGCTAGGATCCATTTCAGTGTATTTGTAAGGAGGCAAAATGTGAAACAGTTGTTTGCAACTCTAGGAGGATCATATTAAATGGTCTTAATAGCTTTACACTAACTATTATAATTTAGTCATCATGGGGACAGTGGGATTTGGGTTTTGTGCTTTATTTCCTTACTTGACCAATATAATCTATGTGGCAAGTGTCAAGGGAATAATAAAAATACCTTTTACACCCTGAGGTTGTGGAGAATTTCCTATGATTGCACTCGTATTATTATTATTTTCTATTATTTATTACAATTGCCTCGTAGATGACAGTTGCTAATTCTGTGCCGTAATACAAATGGAAGAAAGAAGGGGAATATTAATTTATTAAAGAAGTTTGTGTCTTCTCTAATGAGGCTTATGCATCTTATCCCCTTTAGTGCTTTTGAGTAAATACTCTATAATACTTGGAAGTATAGCTCAGGGAGAATTTTAATTGTAAAGTGCAATTTTCAGCTGAAGTTTGTTTTTCTCTCCCACTAAGGGGCAAAAAAAATGTCCCTGGTGAAAGTGGCGCTGGAAACCATTTTAGGAGGCTGAATAAACACAAGGAAAAGTGTTTCACAGCTTATGTGAAACTTGCTTTGTAATATATGTTGTTTTTCTGTCGTGTATTAAGAACTCAGGGAGGACTGGTCCTAGTTGCACATCAGTTTTTATTCTGTTCAGAGAATACTCACTGAAAGCTATTGGAGCATTGGAACAAGATGCTTTTCAAGGTCCCTACCAATCCAAGCCATTCTGTACTTTTATCACACTTATTTCACCGCTTAGACTCTTCGTATTTATCTGTGGGTTTCTGTGTGAGTTTGAGAAGATCATCTTGGTGCCTCCTACCAGTGAACAGGAGTTTCATAAGAGTCTCACTGCTGAGTTTTCTGATTGTCACTATCAGGTGCTCTGTCTTGCTAGGCATGAAAATAATTGGGAAGTCTGGGTCAGTCATCTGTGCTACACATATGGGTAAACCTACATTAATGTCAGAAAAGTCACACTGTCCTCTGCTTTATGTATTTGCAAAGCTCTGGTGTGGACACTCCCTTCAAGCCTATATGCAGGATCTCACATCCGAATCATGAGTTTTAATCAAATTTTGTTGTGTGTTTTTGTGTGTCTGTGGTATGAAATCATAAAACTGTGATTGAAACGAGACTGCAGATTTGCTTGTGTAGGCATTCTCTTAATATATATCTGTGAAGGGCACAGGAGACAGAGCTCTTTCTTGAGATATCAGATGTTAATATTGTACAAGTAATTAATTCAAGCTGTTCATAATTAAGTTCAGTTAGTGGTTTTTCTTAATAAATGATCTGATTGTAGAACTTTGCAAGCATCTCAGCTTAGATACTGGCCTCACATTATTTCCTTATTGTATTATTGGCAAGGAAACTGCAAAACAAACGAGCACTGCTGTTCCTTGTGACCCTTGAGCTGTACCTGCATTCTTTGTGCTTGTGTTATCTGGCAGCTCACTGGGCAGAGCAAACTTCTTGCTACAACTTGAGACATTTTGTACATTGGCTCTCATGGAGCCAATGCTTCTGTTTTCCCTTTGGAGTTTATTTTATTATCTCTTTGCAATGAAATGTGTGTTTAGTTGGTTGGGTACTTGCTGTGAGTGGTAGACCAAGGCTGTGAGGTTCTGCTACATGTTAAATATGGGATACTTAGCCTGTTCAGGCCACAGAAGACACAAGGTTCCTCAGCTACAATTTTCAAGGTGATCAGAGGCCATATAAAAATTTTTACTTGGAAGATATTCAGCATTTTTATTGAAAACTCATTTGTAGGAAACATATGCTTCATGTTGAATTTTTTGGTTTAGTAAAGATATGATTTTTGGTGTTTATATAAAAAATGAAGAATTTTTAAACCATTTATGGTTATCATAATGAATTGTAGCCCTTTTAGAAATCTCTGTGGACCAAGAAAGTAGAAATGGATGTGAAGAAGAGAAAAAAATTCAGAGCATAATTTTGATGGAGGCAAATTAGAACTGAACTTAGCGTTACATATACATTGGTCAAAGGAGAGTGCACCCCCTCTGATAAATGAGAAGTGAGAACTAGTTTCAACAGAGACAGCTGAGGTACTCAGTAAGTTCTTTGCCTCAGTATTCACTGGCAGTCAGTCAGGCTTCCCATGCATCTCATGTCTATGAGCCTCTGGGCAGTGGTCAGGGGAGCAAAATTGCTCCTACTGTAAGAGCAGAACTAGTCTGAGACCACCTTATGAGACTGAATGTGGACAAGTGAGATCATGTGCATTCCAGGGTCCTGAAAGAACTATCTGATGTAGTTGCCAAACCACTCTCCATCATATTTAAAAAGTCATGGTTGTCAGGTGAAGTGCCTTGTGACCAGAGAAAGGAAAACATCACTCCAACTTTTAAGAAAGGGAGATCTGGAGGACTACAGGCCTGTGTGCCTGACCACGAGCCTGGGAAGATCAGAGAGCAGATTTTCCTGAAAGCTGTTTTAAGGCACATGTAAGATGTGGAGGTGGTCTGAGACAGTTGGCATGGCTTGACCAATGGGAGAACATTGCCTGGCCAGTCTTGTGGCCTTCTATGTTGGAGTGATGACATTGGTAGACAAAAGAAGGCTAACTGTGATCAGTGGTGCAGAGTCTAGTTGGAGGCCTGTAGCTAGCTAGTGGTCTTCTCCAGCGGTCAGTCGCGGGTCTGGTCTTGTTCAGCATCTTCATCAATGACCTGGATGGAAGAACAGGATGCACTCTTAGTAAGTTTTCCAATAATACAAAGCTGGGAGAAGTGTCAGACACACCAGAAGTCTGTGCTGCCATTCAGAGAGACCTGGACAGGCTGGAGAGTTGGGCAGAGAAGAGCCTTACGAGGTTCAACAAGAGCCATACGCATCAGTAAAGGTTACAGGATGATCTGCTGGAAAAGAGCTCTGTGGAGAAGGACCTTGGTGCCCTGGTGGACAACAGGTGTGCCCTTGTGGCCAAATGATATCCTGGGCTGCATGAAAAAGAGTGTGGCCAGCAAGTCAAAGGATATGATCTTCCCCCCTCTACTCTACCATCTTAAGGCCACATATGAAGTACTGTGTCTAGTTCTGGGCTCCTCAGTTCAAGAAAGACAAGGAACTTCTAAGAAAGAGTCCAGCAGAGGACCACAAAGATGATCAGGAACCTGGAGCGTCTCCATTCTGAGAGGCCTGGGACTATTCTGCCTGGAGGAGGCTGACAAGGGATCTTATAGGCGCTTATCAATATCTAATTTCCAGAAGTCAAGTGGATGGAGTCAGGCTCTTTTCAGCTTTTCAGTGGTATCCAGCAATAAGAGAAGTAGCAGTGGGCACAAACTGGAATACAGGAAGTTCCATACAAAATATCAGTAAGTATTTCTTTACTTTGAGGGTGACAGAGCACTAGAGCAAGCTGACCAGAGTAGTTTTGGAGTCTTCTTCTCTGGAGATATTCAAAACTTGCCTGGATGCTTTCCTGCACATCCTACTGTATGGGTTATAATAGGTGATCTCTAGAGGTCCCTTCGAACCTCTGAGTCTGATTCTATGTGATTCTGTAACTGATGCTATTTACCTGAAAAGCCTTTGATGTGGTCCCATACTGCATCTTCATCTCTAGATTGGAAAGATGTGGATTTCAAGAGTGGGACTATTTGGTGGATAAAGAATTGATTGGATAGTCACAGCCAGAGGGCTGAGGTAGATGGAAAGGATGTTATCCAGAGGGAGCTGGACAGGCTTGGCTCCCAGAAACCTAATCACGTTCAAGAAGGCCAAGTGCAAGATGTTGCACTTGGGACAAGGTAATCCTAGATATTTGTACAGACTGGGAGAAGATGTCATTGAGAGTAGCCTTGTGGAGAAGGGCTTGGGGATCTTGATGAACAAAAAGCTGGGCATGAACCAGCACTGTGCACTTGCAGCCTGGAAAGCCTACAGTATTCTGGGCTCCATGAAAAGGGGAGTGGACAGCAGCACAAGAAAGACAATTGTCCCCCTCTGTTCTGCCCTTTTAAGACTGCTTCTGGAGTACTACATCCAGGCCTGGTGCCCATAGCACAGGCAAGACATGGAGCTGTTGGAATGGGTCCAGAGGATGGTCATGAAAATGATCAGAGAATCAAAGCACCTCTCCTCTGAAGACAGGTTGGAGGAGCTGGGCTTGTACAGACTTCGGATCTTTAAAATATCTTTCAAGCCAAGCTGTTACATGATTATATGATTCTGTGAAACTGGGGAAGAAAGGTCCCATAGAGTTTAGAGACAATGGAGGCATTGAATATCTCCATAAATAAGAATGATTTTTTTTTTGTCTGTACTAAGTAATTAGGAAGTAGAACAAAGAGAGGTGAAAGTTATCCTTTCAGTACTTTTGAGCCAATGTAACCTGAAATGCAGGAGCCCTTACTGGTAATCTTTTAAATAATTTATTTCAAAAATAGTTGTACTGTTTAAAATTGTAAGGACATAAGTTGCTTCAGACAACAACAGATAAAAAGAGCCCAAAGCACCAAATTCTTCAAATTCTTCAAATAGACCAAATTCTAAGCTACAAAACACTATTTTTCAACATAGTCACCACCACCAGTCAGGAACAAGAGTGTGCATGCTATGCCTGTCAAAATTTGCATCAGCAGAGGTTACCCTCTGTCATCACTGATGCTATCACCACTACTGAAACATTTTACCCACTGCCTCACTGTCTTAACATTCACTGTTTGGTCTCCATAAATGTTCATCAAGTGTCAGTTAAGGTCAATAGATGCCATTTTTTTCACATGGAGGAATTCAGTGATGCACCTTTGCACCATATGCACTTCCAGATCAGACCCCATTGTGTCAGACCACCTCTCTGCTGCCATCTGTCTCATGGCATCAAAATGTAATGGGATATTTGTGGGAAGGTTCAAATGCTACTTCTATATCCCCAACATCTGCCTCTGATGTTAAGGCCAACATAATAAAATAGGAGGCATTACTTTTGGAGCACCTCTTGTATGACCTTTATGAATATTAATAAAATCTTTGCTTAGCTTTCCAATGAACCTGCAGGCTTCTACTTGCATGAGCACCAGTGTTCTGCTAGTGTTAATTTTTTCTTCTTCTTTTTTTTTTTTTGAAATCTAGATTTTAGAAACTGTTATAATAAATGCAACGAGATTTGTGTGTATGTGTATTCTGAAAAATAATATCATACACATTTTTATCTCATAAATGGTCCTGAATTATTGTTACATAGATAGGGATAGCAAGATAGGGAAGCAAATTGTCATGTGTTATGAATAACATTTTTTTCAGGCTGCTTAGCCCTAACAATTAGATTAGGTGAGATTGTGGAGAACAAGAGTTCTTCCTTTCTGCTGGTGGTGAGTGTTCGAGCCTTGTGTTCTCTGGCATACCTCTGCTGATAGTCTTCTCAGACAGCCAAGGGTTGCAGTTTATCTAAACAAGATGATTTGGTCTGGGGAAATGAGAGGAGGTGCAGGGTTGGTTTTTTTGCTTGCTTGTTTCTTTTGTGTTTTTGTTGGCTTATTTTTAAATAAAAATCTCTGAGACCTCTGTAGGGTTGTTTCCATAATTGCCATTGGTTTTCTTCTATTTTTATTCCAATGCCTCTATTTCCTTTCCATTTCTCATATTGATCACTGTGAAATATGAGGATAGAGATTTCTGCCAGTTTCTGACCTCAGCATACCAAAATGGAGTGCTGAGGGTGAAAAGTTTATCTCGCTGTGAAGAAGTTAGCATGCTATCATGGGAAGTGCAAGATTGTCATCTAGATCAGCCTGAAATCAAGGGAAAGAGAAATAAACCATCCCGTTTCTGTTTGTGTTAGGTTATGGGTGTGAATGAATTGAGATCAGCATTTGCGTGTCTTTCATGTTTTGCCTAAGGGCTTTGTTCTGACCTGTGCTTAAAATAAATGAAGTATAATACAATGCCTTGAAAGGCAGATGAATCTTTAGCCCTGTGAGGACAATTCTTGTGTTCTCCACTTATATATTGCTTTGGAGGTTCACTACTAAGGAAAGATTTGACAAGCCTGAAGATATCTTAAATGAATTACGACTACTCATGACTAACTTGGAATTTGGATCTTGATTGAAGACACTGTTCTTGGATAATGGTCCTGTGAAACCTGGGCACTCTCACGTTTTCTGGAAAAATGTTCTCTCTTGTTTTGGCAGATGATATTCTGTGTTCAGATGGTATTTCTGTGGCACAGACTCAATAGGGCCAGCATACAGCTCACATTTATGACCATAAGCTTATGCAGGAAATGCTGCTATATCCCTAATCCTGGTAGATGTGTTTACAGTATTTTCTTCACTGAGCTCAATATAGAGTTGTAGTTCCTACTAGATTTTCTTGGCCTAGCCCCTGCATATGTCAAGATTTCAGAAGTGAAAAGGTTCCCCAGGAGAAACAACTGCATATATATGACAGCTGTCAGCTCTCTGACTGTCTGCATGAGCAGGTTTCAAGAAAACTATCTTGTGTTTGAGTTCAGAAGGCAGTGAGTAGAAAACCACAGTGCTTTGTAGCTCTGTTTTGGTGTTGTTTTCTTTTTCTTCGCTGTATAGTACAAGTGTTGTGAAGCTGTGTGATGTTACCTACCCCTGGATTGGAGGTAAAAATGGGTTAATGTCCTTATTCTCATGTTGGGAAATCAGATAAATAAATCTACAGATGTTTATTTGGGACTGACTTGATCAATGAAGAGTGGTAATAGACATCTTCAAATCTGCTCTCAGATAAACTGCTGTTGGTTTGAGGATTTTATACTCACAGGTGACTGATTATTCTTCCTGTGCCTCTAGGGCTGCTCACACTAATGCTCTCTGAAAGCACAATGCCTTTGAGTGTAGCTGTGGTTGCTTGTGAGAACTTTAGTCTGTGTCTGATAGCACCTGTCCTTTTTCTGTGTGAGTAAACTTTGATCTTTTCCCCTTATAAATGTACAATCAAAGCAAGATTGTACTATCTCAGATAAAGATCTATGAAGCATGTCAAATATTTGTTATTGAACAGGTTAAACTGGGCACCTTCATTTTTTAACTGGCTGAGTATGTGCCTGGTGCTATGTAATGTTTAAACCTGAATAAATAAATAAGTTTATCTAGAAAATAGGAAAAGAACATGGGAAGGAATTCTTCTTGTCACGGGCAACCCTGTAGTGTAATGCCTTTTAGAACACAGCAAAATGTTAAACAAAATGGTCTTAGCAAGGGACATCTAAGTTTCAACTAATACACATTGATATTTCACTGAAAACATTATCACCTTCTGTCTTAAGCTAAGAACAACAAAGCTCTTTATTTACCTTTATTTACAACACATAGGGGCTGTCAGGACAATCTGTGTTTCATTCTTCTCATGTATATAGAATGTTCCTTGGCCTCTTTCCCCATGCAGAAACATTTTCTCTCAGTTTTCCTACATTACTAATCTCAGTAGCAATGCTTTTTCTCCTTCAGTGATGTGACCAAAGTGTGCTGGCTTCTAAGGTGGGTTTGGTCTCTTCCCTTCTTAGCAGACAGGGAGGCACATGAAGATAAAAGGAAGCATGGATATCCATAAAGGGAAGTGTTTATATCCAGTGCCTGGGAGGCGGAAGGGCTCTTCAGCTTGCGGAAGACGTGTGGGTCAGGGAACCCTATCTCTCTGCTGGAAGTATTCAAGGCAGTGTCAGGTACCAGAGGGCAGGAGGTGCCCACTCCTACTTGATCAGACCTTTCTGATCCTGATTGAGACTAGCTCCTCCAATCCTACTTCTCAAAAAAACCTTCTCATTTTCTCTCAGCCCACTGGAGTTTTGTTGCCAGCACTCCAAGATGCATTCAGTGCTGTTGCTGGGAAAGACTCAGTATGCCCATGCTGCTGAGAAACCGTGAGTCAGCTTACTCAAGGGAGGGAGAAGAAGGCAAGGAAATCTCTTTTTTATGATGTCTTCCCACGCTTCCTGGTATTTCTGTTTCGGGCACACTGACTCCAGAAGCTGTGGGCTATGTTTTGCCCAGCTTCTGATTGTGTGAAAATTGTTCTGTCCGTATGAGGGTGCCAGGATCACTTCTTTCTCCTGATACTAGGTGTCAATATCTGAGATGCCTTTCTCCATCTATAACAAAAAGAGGATGTTATCATCTCCGTTTCAAATGTATTGCAACGGAGGGGCGCTGGGACAGAAGGCTGAAAGCCTTTGCTGATGTCAGCAGAGTTTGAATACAGCTGTGTTATAGGGATTTTTCAGGCTATGTTTAATCAGAGAGGCTAGTGTTTAGAGTCTAACAGTTTGGGATAAATCTATTTAAATTCATAGGAATTGTGGTCCTCACTTAATTAAAGCATAACTAGACTGACAACACTAAAAATGAGTAAGTTATGTTTTTGCAAATGTTGCATCATTTATTTTGAGCATTTAATACAATAAAAAATCACTTTTACATCTGTATTCAGAAGGTCAAATTCTGAGTGCAAGCATAAGAGTACTGAAATGATTTGAATATATTAAACATCTTGATAAAAGTGATTGTTGGAGGGGCAAAAAAATAGTGATGTTCACTTACTGAAAAAATCTTGTGTTTCATTTCTATTTCATGATAGAATTTAGAACTGCTACAATAGTTACAGAAGGAAAGAAATAGAATTGTTTCAGCTCTGTTCTTACACCCACAGATGTTCTTTAGTGTGGAAAATGAGTCATCAAGAAAAGATATTTTTACTTTGCAACAGACATTAGAGAAATGTTGATCTTCAAACAAAGCATGTATCAATTGATTTACCAGTCGGAAGGTTTGATCCTGCTTGCATCTCCTTATACAAATCTTCTCTCTTTGATACTGAGAAGTCATAGCCATAGTGACCAACTTGAGCTGCCCAGAGTTGAAAAACAGTTCGTATGCAGTTCCTCCTTTGATAGTTTTATGACATGACTTCTGTGAGAGATCTGGTGAGTTGTCTGAATCTCTGAGTTTGGAAGAATGTGTGGAAAAACATTAGCAGAGTTTGATTGTCCTGAGCTCTTTTGACACCATGGCAGCATGGTGTGGCTGCCAGCATAGAGCTCATTTGCCATTTCTGCTTCTGCATGTAGTTAAGTTGTGTCAGAGGAGGTTCAGGTTGGATATTAAGAAAAATTTCTTCTCAGAAAGATTTGAAATGGGCTGTTCAGGGAAGTGGTGGAGTCACCGTCTCTGCAGATTTTCAAGGAAAGGGCAGACGTTACACTGAATGACATGGTTTAGTGATATTGTGGTGATGAGTTGATGGTTGGACTGGATGATCTGAGTCATCTTTCCAACCTTAATAATTCTATGATTCTGTGCTCTGCTGGATGCAGCCATGGGTGTTAGTTGTTTTATGAGGTGAGACTTTGACATATCTCAGCTTCACAAAGAGTTTTAGTAGAGTTTCCTGTTACAGGTAAAAATTAAAGTAAGAACTGATTTGAAACCTATCCTTTTGGTTTGAGAACACTACCAACCAACCAGGAATGGAGAGTTACTGCTGTTTACCATCTGAGAATGCAGCCATTAATGTATTTTTAGTTTGTGTCTTATTTAGAATTATGAGGCTTCACTTTAATGTGTAATATGCATAAACTTTTCATCTGTAGTTTTCAAACATTTTGCAAAGAGGAACAGGAAGCATTATCCTCAAAGCCACATAATGGAGTCTGTTTGTCACCAGGTGCAAAGCTCAGAATCCATCATTTTTACTGGACCACACCTTTGTCATTGTCAACTTATGAAAGATAATGATGTCTAAACTCAAGATAAGTGTACAAACCTACAACCACAAGCTGATGTTCATCACAGCAGAATTGTTCTCAGGCAAGATAACATGGTTTTTAGTTAACATATTTCCCCAGTCAAAATGCAGATCTTTTATTAGAGATTCTACAGCATTAACATGTCTGTTATTCAGATTGTCAGTATTTACTCTAATATCACAAGTTTGCACAGATAGAACATCTGGAAAACTTTCTGCCTTTTTCCATTATAATTGACTTTGCAAGTTTGTGAGCTGTGCTTCTTAGGATATCTTTAACCATACCTGAGTAGACATATAATTTTTCCTATACAGAAATCAGATGAGGAGTTTACAATAATTTATGCAAATCCTGCATGAAGATGGTATCTGCTAGGCGCTGCTGACTGTGGTTGCATGCCAGAAGGAGGCTGTCACAGTTCCATGTCCTCCAGTCCAGGTGGTAGTGAGGCTGAGCTTGTATTCACAGAAGACTAAACAGACTGAGCATTCACACTTACCCTGGCAGTACAAATGGCATAATCCTGTCCTCCTCTGGCAGATCAGAATGAAGGTCTGTTAGTGGGAAGTGCCTATGCTGTGGGTTCCTCCAGTCACTGAACACAGGTGAACTTAGAGGCCCTGTGTCCCTGGTCCCTCTCTAGTTGCTGCACCCAGTCCCTGGCACATACACAGAGCAGAGTACCTCATTCAGGGAAGGATCTGGAAATAGTTCCCTAAGAAGACAGACCAGCACAGACCAGGCCCAGGGCAGGGCTAGGGAAGTATACTGCCCAGCAGAACTAATATTTCCCTTTTTCCTTCTGTTTTTCCATGCATATTCCCCCAAACCACTTTTTCCCACTTTTTGTCCTTCCTCTAAACAACTCATCATAAATACTGGGTACTTCCAAAGTTCACTTTCCCAGAATCCCATAATGTGTTCCAGCTCCCCTGACCGTACCCGTTCTGTAAGGTGCTCTGAAGAGCTTCCCCTTTTGGTCCCAAGTTGGATGCCATCCTCAACCTATGGGACTGATGGCTCTCTTGGGGCTCCCTTGCTCTGACCATGCAGGGATCCCTCTGCCTGCCTTTGTGCTCTTCTGCTCCAGCATATATTTGATGATGTTCATCTCGACACCTAACAGTAACTCCAGTAAAGTGTACAGGGTCCCAGTTTTCCTTATAGTTGTGTAAAATGTCCCTCTGCCAACTCCAGAGGCTTGCTTCTGCTGGCGGATCCACCTAAAGGCCTTGTTATCACAGGCACCCATCATATGTGAATGCTGTGGAGATCTCTCTCAGCTGCTGCATTCTACTGAGTCATTGGGTTCTTTCCTGAGGGTTTTATCTGTCTATTAATAAACTGACTTGTATTACTTTCACTTGTGGCTAGGCAGACATGAACTTCTTGAACTCTTTTTCTGCTTATTTTAATTAAATACCATTTGAGAGCAAACTGATTGAAATAATCCTTTTTCTCCTTTTTTTTTTCTTTTTTTTTTTTTTTCCCCTATATATCTAAGCCTCTTAATGGGTTGTAAAACAAAGAGCCACTTGACTTTTCTCTCATAATGGATGCTTACCTAGTGAAACCTCTGCTTGCCTGATTCTGCATGAAGTTTTTTAAATTCATAGAAGCAATTCTCCTCCTATGGAAATGAATGTATGAATGTGAGAATTCCACTGGTTCTAATGGCATATTAATTTAGAAATGCAATCACAACACTTTCATATTCCTCTCATCTTTTCAACTCCACACATTCCTTGGATTAAAACATCCTTGCCCCTCTCTTTCCCTGACTTCTCCTGTGAAAAAGGGGCTGGCAGGTTGTTTTCAGTTCTTGAAAAACTGAAGGTTCCTTTTTTATGCCTGTGGATTTGAAGGAAGAGGCTGTAAAAGGAGGAACAAGCAACCTTTGGCTTAGAATTTTGTTTTTCTGATGGTGTAAGAGGTCAGCAAGGAGACTGCATGGCCCTGAAAATAATAGGCTCCTAAACTAAACAGTTCACATTCCTAGACTTATAATTGCCTGAATGAGCTGTTGGCTTTTGTTTTTTGTTCTTTTTTTTGTTTGGTTGTTTTTTATTGGTTGTTGTTTGTAGATTAAGGCTATAGGTTCTGCTTGCACAAATCAAATGTAATGAAATCAGATATAGCTCTCTGGAAATACATTGTATAAGTTGCTGATGCCTATGTTTGCTTACTTTGTTAGACACATTTATAGTATGCTACTTCACTTCTGTTTCTTTCCTGATCTAATAAGGTAAATATAGTACATTAAGTGAAATTAGCTTCATTTCACATTTACTTAACAGTTGATCCAGTGTACTGCTGGATCTTCTTTTTATTTTTAAAACAAATCTCACAAACAAAATGTAGTTATTTCTATATAATTTCATTTATTTCTAATTACCATTTTTTAAGGCAAGTAGTTTTGATGTTAAGAAGATGTAGAGCACATTACACTGATGTTCATTAGGTTAGAATGACGTGGTGAATTCACAGAAGGTGAGGTACAACAAACTGCTTAAGAGATTGAATTTGAATTATAGTGATTTCTTATTAAAGCTAAGATTCATTAGTGCTATATATTGTGTATGAAGTATATTGTGTGAGAGCAGTTCTATTTCCCACGTTTAAAATAGAATAGCATTCAGCTGGTATTTCAAATGATCTGTAGTGCAGAGAAGGTTTTTAAAAATATAACACTGAAAAGGAGAGGAGTCAATCAGTGTGAAAGACTCATAGCCTGCAGAGGAAGCTGTTTTGCTAGTGTTGAAGAACTTTATGAGAAAGGATGGCCTGCCAGCTAGTGCGTGCGTACAAAAGATCTCGTTACCTATCCCTGACTATCTTCATGAGCTGAAACATTTTGGTGTCCTTCATGTATGTTTCATGCCTATAAAACAGAAAAGTATCAATTGCTTTCCCACCAGAGCTTGATCCTAGCACTTTTGGTGGCACTCCCCCAGTGCAGATGTCCAGAGAGAGCAGTAAGTGTATCTTCTGGTGGTCCAGCGAAGAGAGAAACTGGGGGAAGGAGGGGAGAAAGGCTTGTTTCTGTTTTCTCTGGCTGACAGTGTGGTTTGCTGCTAAATAATATGGGAATTGAATTAGTCAGTGTTTAGTCATGTTTTTTCTTTGTTTGTCTTAAAAAACCAAGAGCTTGAAATTTGCTTACGTTGCTAACTGTAGTGGTCTTGTTAAATGCTGTTAGTTAGTAGTTGATCTGATTACGTCACGTAGGCAGCTGTTAGGTTAGATTTTCCTTTATGCATCAAGGGCCCTATCCTGCAACATGCAAAGCAGCCTCTGTTTCCACAGGCTTCTCACAGGAGCTGAGAACACAGCACGTCTTGGGAGGTGGCAGGTCCTCCTGCGACTGGATTGCATGCAGTCCAATGTAATTTAAAAACATGATGAAGCTTTTCAAATCCTTTGATTAATACAT
>JAOWBP010058936.1:0-39164 GCA_028571105.1 Tragopan temminckii
TCTTTCTTTCTTTCTTTCTTTCTTTCTTTCTTTCTTTCTTTCTTTCTTTCTTTCTTTCTCTCTCTCTCTCTCTTTCTCTCTCTCTTTCTCTCTTTCTCTCTTTCTAACTCCCCAAAATGAACAAGACACCTCCCTACCCCAGCAAGAAAACCAGAGCTGCGATGCTCACCATCTCTCTGAAACACTGACTCAAAACATCAGCAATGCAAAATGTTACAAAACAAAAAGTGAGCAATGGCCCTACTAACACAAGACTAGTCCTTACAATGGCATGGCCTGCCCACATTTTCTAAATATAAGGTAGGAAAGGAAACCTCTCCAGAAGTACTAATAACTGAAACAACCAACCAAGTACTAGGGATGGGGACAGAGGTGGTTTCAAAAGCTGTTATCAACGTGTTTCCACTGCACACCATTTCTTTGCCACCTCGTGCTTTCTGTTCAGCCCACCAGCAGCCAGGAGATGGGACAACAATTTTTCCTTTCTCAGCCAGAGAAGGGAACAATTCCCTGATGTGCAGCTTAAGAAGGGCCAATGCAACATCAGCAGCACTGCAGCTGCTTTGCAGCAGATTCAAAAAGACAATCTCAAACCTTGAAGAAGCATTATTTAGAATACTAGAGCCTGGGAGGTCTGTGGAAGCAGAGGTGGCATGCCCTGGGGAGTGCCTGCAGCACGTGCACAGTCACTGGCAGCACCGACCAGCAGTCACTCAGCAAACCAGCTGAGAAAGAGAAGAGTGCTAAGAGGCAGAAGCATGCACAGTGATCATATGGGCTACACACCAGGGGTGCACACAGTCCAAACCTGTAACCTGCCTTACTGCTGCTGTACCTCCACTGGTATCCAAAAAAGCCTGCTGAGGATGTCTTCATGCCATGGTGCTCCTCCCTGACCGCAGGGCAGGCACTGTGCTAGCTGGGCAAAGACCCTTAGCCTATGACAACCTTTTTCACTTGACAGCTCTTCTTTGGTAACCAACAAATCTCTTCATCCTCATGCCTGAAAGTGCACAACTGCAAAGAAAGGAAGCAACTCCCTTCCTCCTAAATGGTCACCCTAGCTCTTCTGCACAGAAAGGGAATGCCCGGACTCAGCAGGGTGGGCTGGGAAAGACATACAGAAATTGGTAATTTGTGCTGCATCCCATCTCCCCGAGGGGAACTTCTTAGGGTTCAGACCCAGGTTTGGAACAAATAATTCAGACCTGAAGGGGATGGGGGAGATAACAACCGAGACCGTGAGAAATGTTCTTTTTGAGAGAGCAGAAGCATCATTATACACACACTGCTTTTCGTATTGAATAATCATTACATGGAAGATTCGGGACAGCTTTTGGTTTGGACTGAATCTTTCTCTTGACCATGTAAGTGGCACCTTGGCAATGCCAGGACCCCTTTTTGTGATGCACATTTTAGCTGTTTGTTACCCAACAACCAGCCAGATCGTTTATGTTAGCATTTGTTAAAGGTGCCTCTCACGCAAACTCAAACACAGAAAGCTACATTCATTTATTGACAAATGTGAAGCAAAATACTCCTCCATGCCAAAGTGAAGTTCATCACATTCCTTGTCCTTGCCCTCCAGGCAGAAGCTTGAATGAGCAGATGAGACATGCATGGACTCCGGGAGGGAGACAAACTGTTGCTTGGGTAGCAGCAAGCAGGCAGCTTGCAGGAAGAACGCCTGTGCTGCTCCAGCACCCTGATCTATTGATCCTGGACGTGTTAGCAAGATCTTCTGGACCTGAATTACATTAACACCTCCATCATTTTTAGGCAACCAAAGTTCACAAGTCAGCCTGCGTAGCTCTGCGATGCAGAGCTGTCTCTGCTGCACAAGTTGCAGTACTCATCAGTCATGAAATGGACACAGCAGCAGTCAAGATCAGCTCTAAAAGTCTGCTGGCCAACAAAGCCTGGCCTTGCATTTCCAGTTCTTGAGCCAGAAGGGAGCAATGTGCCAGCAGCTGTAGCCAATGGAGTGTCTCCAAGCCTCTCCTTCCATCAGTATTCCTCTCACTTGCAATTCACACAATGAAAGTGAAGCAGGTGATGTTTGTGTTTGCTTTTTTATTTTATTTTTGCCTTTATAGTGTGGCTGAGCTGAGCCTTCTGTCCTGCAGACATCAGCAGGTTAGCACTGTGCCAGCAGCCAGAAGATCTCTACTCCCTGTGCCTGTGCCCAAATTGAGCATTCCTCTCTGCCAGCCCTGCCCCACTTGCTGGGGCTTGGAAACAGGCACAGGAGAACACAGAGAAAGACATCTGAACACCCACACAGTGCAGGCATGGGGATGTGGCTGGATTCAAGGGAACAGGCAGAGCCTTGGCCTGAGCTCCCTGGACAGTTTTTTCTCAAGAGCATCAGTCTTCTGCTGGGACCTGATCTGACTCCTCATCTGGCCAACACCTGGTGCTCCGAACAGACTCCTCATACCCATGCTTGTGCATTGCCCCTCCTGGTATAAAACCAGTTTGCTACCAGAGCCAATCTTTGCAGGCTCAGCACCTGCAAAGCTGTCTGGCTGTTCAGGCTAGCAACACACAGAGTAGCAGAGAAGCCCTCTGCCCAAAGTCAAAGTTGATAATTTGACAGCTTGGACTAATCTCAGCCCATTCTAAGCATCAAAACCCCACACTGCCTGTCAGGGTCAGAGCAGGAAGGGCAGAGGGATGCTGCAGCCATGCTGCAGAAAATAGTCACTGCTGCTACTGAAAGCATTGCTGTCCTCCTCCTGATCTCTGAACTGGGGACAGAAAAACCATTAGCAGCTTGCCCAAGGAAGTTCAGACCAGCAAACAAAAAGACAGACCCTGTCCCTTGAGCCTTGCTCCAGGAGTGCTTAAGACAAGTCAAGTGGTGGGGTGCAGTTTCAACACAAAGAGCTCTTCTGGTGTGTTCTGAAGCAGAGACATCGCTGTGGAGTGGGGGAGGTCTGCAGATGGTTTCACTGGAGAAAGGAGAGTGCAAGAGGCACACAAGGAGAACAGCATCTGCTGAAGCAGTCTGCTAGCCAAAACTACGGATTTCCCCTCTCCTGCCCGAGGAGAGCTGGAGCACATCAGGAACTCGGGGACCCTTGCAAAGTGCCATGGACTTCAAAGCAGAATGAAGAATTCCCCTGAGCACAAACACATGTACACAGGCATACTGACACTGTTTCGAAGTTGAAATAAAGTTGCAGCCCTCAAATTGAAGAGCTGTTGAAAGCGGGAGGGTCAGATGCTCAGATGGTAGATATCACGCGCAGAGCCCAATGCCAGAGGACCTGAGTCACAAAAACATCTGTTGAGAACCTGGTTGGATCTTAACCTGATTTTACCCTCAAATTAAGGAAATGTAAAAATTCTGACACCAAAAAGAGGTTTCTATGAAGGACTTCCAACCATCAGTGAATGATGTAAGAAATCTGCTTGGTATTTATGGGATGTCATTTTAAATTAAAACAAACAAACAAAAAAACCCACTAAAGCATCCAACTTTAGCATAAACTTAAGGTAATTTAAAATTTCAGTGCTTCTCTGAAGAGTACCTTTCTGTCCAACCCGTGCTTTTGTGGCTGAATGCCTTTTTCTGAGCTGCCAGCCAAGACATCTCAGGCTCAGAGGGTGAATGCAGCTCCCTTCCCCTCCCACTTGCCACCAGACAGGAGAATCCAGCCAGATAAGCTGGGCTTTGACTTCCATATGGAGTAAAAAAATGAAGGGCATTGTAACGATAAGTGAAGCTGTAAAGCAACTCCAGGACCACTGTCTCTTCGGAATATGATCATCATCATTACTGCATGGAGATGAGCCTTGTATAGGTTACAGCTCTTCTCTGCAAAGCATCCCTCCTCCCCTGCATTGAGTTCTCACCTTCCAGACATGCCTGAACTAAAATCCTGCGTAAGGACTGCTGGCTGAGTCTGCCAAGCCTAATTACCAGAGTTATTAATTACCTAAATGTTTAATTCTTACCATGATTACATGTATTTGTTGTTACAATTTGGCACAGCTCAAAAATGCAGCACTATGACACTGCCCTTGTCAGAGGGGAGACAAGCCCAGGTCACCTCGGTTCACAACGCAGTGCTCTGCCTGGAGAACAGCGTGTGTGCTGGGAGCAGCGGTGTGGCCAGGAGGCCGTGCACGTCCTGCACTGCTCAGGATGCTCTCAAGAGATGGCAAGGAAACAGTTGTGCTGCCGTGTAGGTCCAGTGATAGCTTCCCTCCTGGACTCATCCACATTTCCCAATCATGCTGGTTTCATTATCCTGCTCCAGATGGGAGGTCAGTGCAATGGATGATGCGTGCCTGAATTCTGGGCCTTCATCCTCCCAAACCACCTCTACTGCCAGCACATCCATCCCCTCCTGCTTCTGGGTGACCTCCAAACAGGTTGACCTGCCCCCAGGCTGGCAGGAGCTTGGACAAGGAGCTCAGCAAAGCACCAAGAAAACTTCTGGGTGAACCAGGAGATATGGGAGGCTCCTCCCCAGCTTCCCACTCCCCTCCAGCCTCATACTCAGGGCTGGAGCTATCCCAAAGGAAAGCACCAGGTTGCCTTGCTGCTCACTGGCCTCTGCCTGGAGCACAGCACACAGTGAACAGCCAGCCTTTACTGGGAATTCATAGACTTCTCAGCCAAGGAACCAGCCCAGATTTATCGTCCTGGTCACGAGCTGCAAGCTCAGCTGTTCCTGGACTCCAAGTTTCCTTCAGGAAACACTGCATTTTTCATGGAGTTTTACTTCCAGAAGAAAACAAGCATACCCAAGCAAGAGCCAGATATGATCCACATCCTCCTCATTCATTGCTCACTGCAAGAACACAGCCTTCTGAGCAAAGCACCAGGGCACTGCAACATAGGCACAGAGTCCTATGGTCCCCACACTGAACACCCTTCACGTACTTGAGGGTGTCCATGAGGAGGGGTCAGAGGAAGAAGAGGCTCTTTTCCCTTTCACTCACTGCCTCTGGAGTTGTGCAGCAGAAGTGGGATGCAGGTCCACATGCTTACTCTGCCCTACTGTCCTCCCTTCCCCAGTCAGCTTGGAGTGCTGCAGACCCATTAAAGCTCAGTGCTGAGCCAAGATGGGAGATGAGGGTCACACTCTGAAAAGGAGGCTGGCAGTCCCGATGCAGGAGGAAGGATCATGGCAGCACGGCTTTCCTCTATCTGCTTTGCAGCTGGAACCTGTCACATTAACAAAGGCAGGAGAATGAGCAGAGGGCATGACCCCAAAGGTCAGCAGCCAGGCTGCGCTCAGCCCTTCTCCAGATGTTCCCCCTCTCAACAGAGACTGCCTTTCCCAAGTTACTTACATCCACCTCCAAAGAGGGATTGAAAAGAGTATGTCCAGGGCTCTGATTCACAAGCTTTTGGATCCATAGAGGGATTTTTTACTAGCACACCACTCTGCTCCATCCTGCCTCTCTGTCGGGTGATCCCAGCCCTCTAGTCTGCATGAATGGAGAGTAGGGTCATTCTCAGCCCCACTGGGTGTCTTTCCCATAGCCTTACTCTTTGTATTAACACCTGGCACTGTGAGATACGGGTGGCAGAGGAACAGAGCTACTTTCTCATTTACCAGTCCATTCTGCAGGGATGGCTGGCTTCAACCAAAAAAAGACCAGAAAGCAGCTGGGTGAAATAACCTCTTCCTTTACCCCAGTATGAATCACTGGAGCCTGTGAGTCAGACCCCCTCTGTTCCCAAAGCTCTGCAAGTTACTGCACGCTTGCTGATCCGTGGTAACTGGCCACATGTGTACTCACAGCCACACGGTAATGGGAACAACAACCCATTAGCTTCGCCAGTGGAAATGCTCTAGTGACAAGATGCATGTGGCCAGATCCTGTAGCACAGCTGACATCTGGCACCCTGTATGGCTGGGTGTTTACAGAAAACAAAACTGCTACTGTAGGATATCCGCTGTGGGTTATTCCTCTTGTAAACAAACCTTTTGGTTAATCTTTCTACGAGCTCCTTGGAACCGGAATCTTTCCTACAAACAGAAGACAAGAACAAATCAAGAGTGTGTTCGTCCTGCAACGTGGATAGAGCTCATCGAGGTACCAGTGCAAAGCAATCATTTTGGTTGCAGTCCTGTTGAGTAAGTCCAATAGAATGAACTTCCACCACAAAGCCTGCACCTGCCATCTGCAAGGGATCTCCCATCCTCATGGATCTCAGCGTTAGCATGGCAGAGGTTTGGAGCACCTCAGGCTAGCAGGCACCTGCTTGTGCTGCCATTCAGCCACTGGCTCCTGTTCAGGGGGCCCTTCTTCTATGAGATCCCTGGAATTTCAATCACAATACCCTCCCACATAAGATTTCTACCAAGTATTGATTCATCTGAGAACTGAGGTCAGCCTGGTTCCTACTGAAACACAAGAGTATCTGCAAAGACTCTTCACCTGCTCTCCAAGTTGTTTTCCAGTACTAATTTTGCAGTTCAAGACAATGGCACAATTCCTGTGTTGCTGTCCTTATTAGCACTGACAAACAACAAAAACCCTATGCACACACAATGTTTTCCTCACCACCAAGTCAAAATAAGACAGAATGCCTGGAATTGCTGGGGAATTTAACCAACCAGATGCTTAACATTTCTCTGGTCTTTTCTCCCTCAGCCACCTCACAGAAGTACAGATGAAACACAGGCTGTGCCCAGCCTCACAGCCCTTCCCTTTCCAATGTGCTGTTCACACACCGTGCTGTCAAGGCTGGCACACTGGCCTCCTGCTCTACTGCCAGTGTTTGGTCCCCCGTTCTGAGCTTTTGCACTGGTACTGGTAGGTTTGGCCCGGTTCTCCAAGGCCTACCACAGATCTGCGGGGTGTGCCTTCCACCTGTGCTCAGTGGGACACTGTCTATCCTTTGATGTAAGCTACAGACATCTCAAAGAGATCCTGATGGTGCTTCTTCATAGGTGGACACCATCTCCCTCTGGAGGCCTCCAAGGGCTGTTCCACTGGCTACATCTGGAGCCAAGGCACTCAGTTTACTACAGTTTCATGACTAAAGGGATAAAAATGTGAATTTAGGTTAAAGATCGGCCTTGGAAGGAAATCTTCCATCCTATCATCCCCTGAACCTCCTCTGTACTGGCTATCTGAAATGCATGCTCCTGTCTGTGTCACCTGAGTCCGATTAAGCATTTTGTTGGCTCCTCTTCTGTCTCCTGGTTTGAGAGGGGTCAGCATGCTTCATTTGCATGGAAATACTACAATCTGGGAAAAGAGTACACCAATTCCCTTTGCAGTGCCATGCCAGCTGCTTGATTTGTGCCAGCCCCATGCTCTTACATCAGCCCAAGTATGCCAGAAAGCAGTCAGAGGCACAGCCACAAGCTGAAAAAAACAGTGTCCATGGGATAATCAGCTGCCTGGAGTATCTACATAGTGGGATCGGATCATGGCATCTGCTCAGAAGTATACTGAGGGAGGAATTCTCTTCTAAAAGTCCTCTTGGGAAACCATCACCACATGCCCATTAGACCATGTAGGAAAAGCAGCCCATGATGAGAAAAGATGTTCACAGCTTCCACCAATCCCAGCCAACCCAAATCAAAGTGGGATTTGGTTGAGAAGCACCACAGGCAACCTACCATCTTCCTCTGATGACCATACAGAGCAAACTATGGGCAATCACTGCAGCAATACAAGGCAATACAAGTGGACTGTGTGTAAGTAATCCAGTTAGTAATAGGTGCTCATGCTATGTAAGTCCAACCCAGAAGGTTTATTTTCTTTGGTTAAAGTACAGAAAGAATCACTGCAATCATCTCTGATTCCACTCTGGAATCCACATTGACAGAGGCACAGCAGGGCCCAGCTGCAGCCCTGCAGACCTGAAGCCAATCCCAAGCAGTGCCATCCTCACTGCCCAGCTGTGCCCCATTCGCTCAGCCTCCAGCCCCTCCATCTTGCTCCCAGTAGAAGAGATGCCCACAGTACAGGCAGTCCCCATCCCATCCGTGCACGTAAGAAGCCGGACCGATGGCTGTGAGGCAGCCCCTGCTCCTGCAGATTGCAGAACCTCTTGGGCAGATCCAACCATTTGTCAAGCAGCTGCTCTCTCTGCTTGGTGCTTGTGAGCTCTCCATCACAAAGCTGTCCCAAAAGACTCCTCCCAAATTCCACAGAAGCAGCTGAGTTCTGATGTCATAAGCAGGAGACCTCGCTTCAGGTCAGCCTGCCACAGCATCAGTGCCCGCTGCCATCCTGACAGTTCAGGGCAGAGCCACAGAAAAGCCCATGCCCAGGGCACAACAGAGCTGAACAGAGCTCTGCGCTCAGAGTAACAGAATGAAACGGGGTAGGGGCACATCCTGCCAGTAGCAATTCTGGTGTGAAGCCAAAGCAGTCACACAGTGTCATGGCAGCAGGACCAAGCACAGAGCTGTATCCAGGCAAGCCAAGAGCTGAACTGTCTGACAGATTGCTCCAGGACCTGGTCCAGCTTGTAACCTCTCTTAATGCTGATAAAACACAAAGTCCTGACAGAGCTGCTGCTCTGTTCAAATACATTGCCAGATAAACTACAGATAAGAAACAGCCAGGGATAATCCCTCCCTGATACCAAGACAGAGAACGAAATACCACTGCTCTGCATTACCATCAAATCTCCTGTATCTCTCCAAGGCAGTTCTCACATTTCCCCAGCTTCCACTCCCCATTTACTCAGAAATCAAACGTTATCAGTTAGAGGCAATCTAAACATTTTATCCTAGCAACATCTTAAGCACTGCCTTGCTCATTCAGCAAGGAACAGTCAGATCTTCTCTAAAGAACAGCTCCATTTTGCTAATAAGCATATCAGCAGAGTGAAGGCTTATCATCCATGTCTTTATCTGCAACTTAATGCAGTTACCTCAAAAAGTGAGACTATAACTTAAATTAGATCTGTAAGAGAGTTGGTCTGTCTCAAGGAACAGTCCCTACAATTCTCCAAAATAGTGGCTTTTGATATTTACCTCAAGAAGAAGCAAGGAAACAACCCACCAAGCAACAGAACACAGCACACTATAACCCCCAGAAAATGAGCACAATACCCCTCAATTACATAGCACCGTGGCAGGAGCTGAATTTAAAGAGTACACTGCCCTGATTTCTTGGGGCTTCAAATATTAAAAAAGCAGAGAAGCTCAGGAAGAAAGTAGACCTATAAGAACATGTAATATGAATGAGATGCAGAGATTTGCACACTTGCCTGAGAGTCGCTCCCTATCATTTGCACCAATTCATGCAACCCACAAGTACTCTCCTGCTGACTGTCTTGCTTCTCTCTTCTTCCTTTAAGTAAAATTTGTTAAAAATGGGAAGTACCTTTTCCTGGGTCAGGTTCTCTTTCCCCTTTTTTCCCTTCTTTGTTCTTTTTGCTCTTTCCTTTCCCCTTTTTCTTGCTCTCGGACATTCTGCACAAGTGTTTACAGTCTCAGGAAAAGACAGTCCACACCAGATCTATATGCCCCACAACTGCTACTCCAAATGTTACTTGCCAGCTGCAACTTCCGACTGTTCTTATATTGTTTCTGACACAGACAACACCCACCACTGGGTGGAGAAGCAGAACTTTAACTGTTTGCTCACTGCTCCCAGTTATCTGGAAAGATGCACTGGGTTGCAGTGGGAGGGCCAGGGGAGCAGTGCTGCAGGATGGGAGCAATTCTCCTGTGAGTGTCATGAACACATTAATTCCAGAGGTGTTCTGCCACTGCTGACTCTGCCTCTGACTGCAGATTAGTACTGAACAGCTTCTGGAATATTGCAGAAAGGAGTGTTTGGGGCGACTTCTGAGGTTCAGACCTCAGTGATCAGTGAGAAGCTGTGGGGTCCAGGGGAAGCACTAGAGGCTTGCAATCCATTCTCATTCTGCTTCAACCCAGCAGAGGGATTACGTTCACCTTTCTCCTCGTATTGCTGGTCCCACCATAAATCAGAGCTACTTCATCTGGCCTTGTATCCAGCTCTTTGCTGTCCCAGTACGTCTTTCTAAAAGGTAGCAATAGCTGGTGAGACCCTTACCTGCATTTCTTGTATCTGTCCTCCCTCTCTGGGAGCTCTAGGTGGCTGATTAAGCCCATATCTCATCTGCTTGGGGACGAAGAAAGCCCTTCTCCACAGTTCCAACACATGATGAGTGACAGCCCAATCCCCTTCTGTAGGGCAGGCTGTGCTGACATCACCCCAAAAGTCCATTGGGATTCCCAGATGGGAAAGCCCCAGAGTACGGCCAATTCACTCCCTGATGCAGCTAAGGGCTTCAAAGGGCCAAAGTGCCATGAGCCGTAAGATACGGGTAGCAGAGTTGATCCGGTTGATCCACAAATCAAATCCAGTGTGAGTAAAGCACGTCTTCCAGAAGCACTCCCTTCTGGCACATGGGCAACAAGCAATGAAGGAGCGATCAGCCCCCTTGGGATCTTCCGCAGCGGTTAAACGCCCTCATTGTTAGAAATGTTTGCCTGCTTTGAAGTAGAATATCTGGCTTCACTGCCCAACCATTGTCTCTTACTCTGTTTTCTCTTCTAGATTAAAAACCCCTTCAGCAGTTGGTATTTTCTCCCATGAAAGTACTTACACGCTGTAATCAAGTTATCCCTCAATCTTATTTTTGATAAGCTAAGCAGATGAAGCTTTTTTCCATGCTGTACGGCTGTTTCTCCAGCTCAGGGATCATATCTGTGGCTATCCCATTTTGCAATATCCTACTTAAGCTAAGAACACAGAAAACAGGCACTATTCCATTGTCTTTTGCGTAGAGGCAAAAACAGAGTCAAATCCCTGCAACCATCCCTTCCTAGCCGTCTTAACACCTTCAGGCTCTGCATTTACAAGGAAATCTGTTCTGTCATTTTTCTACTGCTGCTCCCACCAAGTCCCAGCTCTGAAGGACTCAGTTCCTCTGCTCTCTATCCAGGATGAATTTCTTGCTCCTTCACAGCACCTCGCTCTGTGGTAAAGCTTCATTTCACCCAAAGGCAGCCAGTGCACCAGCCACTCACATCCTGCTTCTTTCTTCCCACTGCTGCTTGAAACGCCATCAGTCTCCATGTCACCTTGCTAATTTCACCATCAATGACTTCATGTTCTCCTCCAGCTTGCTGGGGACAATGATCTCACCAGAAATACTGCACAGAACAGAGTATGCCTATCAGAAATGACTTTTTGGTATACGCTAGTTGAACTTCTTTTCCTGCATGTGAGATACATTGGAAAACTTACAACATTTACTTTCCATTATTTTCCTGTTGGAATGTAGGAATCACCACATTAAGTGTATTATACAGTGTTATGAGAAGCTGATGGGTATACGTGAGAGAGTACCTAAGCAAACTTGCCTTGAACTCTTAGATAAAAGCTACCAAGCCTGCTACTTCAGCCTACTTGAGCCTAATATAGACTGGTTAACATCCTCTGTGGAGTTTTAGTCAGAGGATAGTAGCCCACCGTATGGTTTCTTTCCAAATGCAAGATAATAGTGATGACCTGTTAGTACCTTCCAAGTCACTGCAAATTTTCTTGCGTTTATTTCAATAACTGACTCATAACCATATTCCACATTATTAATATATTTCTAGAGCTTCTTAATTCTGTAGCTGTGCTGGACAGGAAATTTCCCTCCTGATGTTTATAGCCTGCCTTCCATAATCCGTAGTTCCAGATGCAAGTGTATTTCTACCTATTTTTCTCTTTTCTAAATTTGTTCATGTTTATTGGTTCCAGTTGCTGCTTTCATTGCTACCAAGCTAGAAGGCTTATTAGCCAAACCTTTCCTCTTTCTTGACTCAGAAATTTCAACTGCCTTGGCAGCTACTCAAAGAGCTCATGGTCCTTACTAACATTTTCCTGTGAATGTTTAACACTCAATCCATTTCATTCAGTTTTCCTCAGTCTTGGGAAATCCACTTCTTTGAATGCTCAGGAGTGTCTTATATATGTTGAGGAGCCGCCTCTGCTAGCCCACATGAATGAAACCCCATCATGGCCACTGGCCCCATGTCAACCACCAGTGATTAATTCAGCCATCACAGTGAATAAGCCAGCACACATCAGACATAATAAGGCCCAAACAGCCTTCTCTTGCTTCAGTATGATAATTTAGCATTAGATCCTAGTGCAGAGTTTTGAGAGACTGTAATGCTTTACTGCTGGTAATAGAACTCTTGCTAGCATGTTTCCCTCCCTCCTTTCCTTTCTTCTGTAATTTTATTTTCATCTTGAAATATCTTTTGCCATAGGTTCCAGTTAAAGGCACAAAGTCTGTGTTTTCTTGGAATCATCTTTACAAACGTTTCTGCTTGGGGGGGGGGGGGTTGTTAAGGCTAACATTGCAGCAAAGACACACTTTTTTTTTTCCCCCTTCTTCTTTCAAATTAATGAATAATCAAGGGTTTTCTGTCACTGAACAGTGCTCAGAGGGTGAAGCTACCCACAGCGATGCACAGCACAGCTGCAGCAACAGAAGATGAAAGTGCCCAAGGTCCAAGAAGCAAAGGTGCAATTGCCTGGCTTGGCACCACTGCCCTAAGCAGCCTGGAACACAGGATGGGGAGAAACACCACCAGCAACACCCAGTGTGGGTATTTTTGTACTTTGGCAGTGATCACAGCCTCACCTGTGGCAGACATGGAATATTATATGCGTAACAATTTTTGTCTTGGCAGGTGCACATCTTGTATATCTTGTTATCTTATCCAGCAGGCTGGCCTCTGTCCCAGGGCAGGGATCCACCCCTCTAGATCCAGCTTTAGCATCACAGATGTATGGAATACACTCTCTCCTGAATAATCCTGACACACAAACATATGGGCTAAACCCAGCAAGCAATTTCAGTCCTCATGTGAATACACTTACATAATAAAACCTACAAATCGGAAAGGTATTTCAGTCTTGCTGTCCCAAGTGCCTCATCTGACAGTTTGCAAGTGCCTTAATGGCTGTACTTTAATACTTCATTCTAAAATAGCACTTAGTGCTTCTTTTTTTAAACAGTCTTGCGGAGAGTTACAACCCGAAATGCTACCAGCATGTATTTTTTTCCTAGCCTTTACAATTCCTGTACAATTTCAAGATTAAGAAGCAGGAGACGTAATTACATAAAAGACTGAGCCGTACCGTAAGCACAGCTGATTCTCACATGAAATTCAGCGTACTGACTTTGCAACACACTGCCACACTGCGAGCAGCAGTGAGTTTACCAGGCAGAACATCCTTATCTTCATTACAATTTGCCTATATGCCAACCTAGTAAGTCTAGACTCTGTCATGATCCCCAGGAGGGCAGAACCAGGTGAAAGAGAACCTCCCTACCTCTTCCCACACACAGCATCCATTGCAGTAGGTTGTAAAGTGACTTCTTCGAACAGAAATCCCAGCTCAGCTCAGTGGAGAACGGAGTCCGCAGCTAAGAGTCATGCTGCTGCATTGCATTCTGCCTTCTTTTCTGGGAGGATATAAGGCACCACTCCCAGTGCAGAACAGCAGTGTGCTCTCCAGGGGAAAATAGCGTAGCTTGCAACAGCAAGGTCTGCCTGGAAAAAAAATTACTAATACAACAGCCCCTTGCCGGATGGAGATTAGAAAAAAAAAAAAAAGGCAACAAAGAGCTAACCCATCTGTGCGACTTGATATTGCTGAAACCCAGCCGGCAAGCCCACTCCAGCTCCTCCGGTCTCCAAATTTCAGAAGCAAAGGCAGGCGCGCACGCTCTACGAGCTTCTGGGACTGTATTTATGGCAGCAGTCTTGGGAGCACAATGACCCATTTTAAATCGGAGCATTCTCAAAAGCTCTTGGTATTGACTTAACTCTGTTCTCACTGCTATTACCAGGAGGTGGCCATCATCTTCAGGGGAACCTCTGTGCCACACTACGTGGTCCATCCTGGAACTGCCACCTCCCATTTAACAGCGCAGTTGACACAAAATTGGTGGTAGCCAGAAATACTTACACATTATTTCTAGAGAAGTAGAATAAGGAAAGGCACTCAGGACTGTATCCGTTAGCATCCCTTTGCCTTATCAAGACAATATGCTGAATACTGTTTCTCTGTTAATAACACTGCAGTCTTGACAGAAAAACGATGGCATCATGAAAGCAGCAAAGCTCGAGCTCCTGACCCACCTTGAGCTGGAGGGGCAGTTGTTTGGAGACACACAAGAAGCTGACCTATTGGAAAGCAGCACAGCTCCCCTGACATTGAGGTTCAGACAGCACCTCCAGCACCAGGGTCAAAACCAAACCCCAAGGTTATCTACTCCAATCAAGTCTCTGGTGCCAGAAGGAAGGCTGTTGGCACTGGCCGCATCATCAGCTCAATAAAAGCTGTGCTACAGCTTTGTCTGCTGGAATCTATTTTTAAACGAAAAATATCATCCTTCTTTTTGCACCTCTCGCTGCCATATATTGTGTTGCCACTCAGGTGACAGAAAAACTACACAGCAAGAATATCTATTTATTTCTTCACTAAAGGCACAGGTAAATTCCATCTGAACAACACCTGATGCCTCTCTGTTGTACAAATGGCATTTTGCCACACTAATGCTCCCCAGCCCGTCCTTACACCCACTGCACTGCAAACAGCACTGTAACAGCACAGCTCTTGCAGATGATGGATAGAGAACTTACCCAGCCAGCCCAGGCTGGATATTTCACCTTGCATCTTCTTTACCTTTTCATGCTTCAGAAACGAAATCCTCATCCTGACATGATTTATCACATAGCACTTATGTTTTATAATCGCGCACATTTCCACTCACAGAAGTTAGTGAGTGTTATCAACTCATTAAAACCTGGCTGCATTTGCCTCCATAAGCAGACAGGATGAAAGCAAAGCCAGTGCTGACTCGTGTCCCAGAGATGGCCTCTTCCACCGCACTCAGCAAGCCTGCCTTGTGGACGTTAATGACAGCAGCCACTGCCAGCTTAGGTAAGTCCAGCCTCTGTCTTGCAGCTTCATGTGAAGTCCTGACATGGGGCAGACAGCACTTCTCTGCAGGAGATGGCTGCTGAGAGCACCTCTGTGCAGTGCCTCACCACGGCCCTGACCCAGCAGCAGCCAGTCTGGCCGCTGTGCTTACCCTGCTGACACTCAGAATGACCGCGGGCGCCCACCACAGGCACCAGCGCTGAGCCTGGACATGGGCTTCACCTGCTCCTTGGAAGCAGCAGCACCAAAGGCTTACATCTTCCTTTTCACCATGATACCCCTGCAGTCAATAGCAATTTTCACACGAAACCAATGAGCAGGGCCTCCTGCAGGCATCGTTAGTTCTAAGTCTTTCAAGTAATGTCTGGTCAGAAAAGGCCGAGAAGACGGGGGGAAAATTCCACAAATTCTTAAGTTCTCATTTTCTCTGGGCACAACTCTGGTGGAGCGCTGAAGGTCCCAACGGGTTACATCCTCCCGTAAAGAAATCAGAAAGTTGCTTTTAGGAATGTTTACATTGAAGCGATAGGATAAAATTTCCACTCCTCAGCCCTTTGCCTGTGCACTGAGTCGGTCTCACACTGGAGGAATGGAAGCAGACACAAAGCCCCGGCATGTGTGCACCCTTCAGTGACAGGCACTGTGTCCGTTGCTCACCTGAGCGGATTCAAGTGATCTGCTGCCACACACTGTGCCAGGTCCATGCATGACATAAGGAAGTCTACAGGAGGTTCTGCTGGCATGTGATGCATTAACCTGTGTACTCTGATCCATCATGCATATATCACCCTACCACCTAACGCCCAAAAGCCAGGAGATGCTCAGCAAAAGTGTGTCCAAGTCATAGGATAAAGCCAACAACTAAGAAGAGAAAAAGCACATCTGATGTATTTGTTCTACGATTCAGAGACAACTAAGATAGGAGAAAGGTGGGACAGGAAAGACTGAGGCCCTCTGGGACAAGAACAATCAAAAGCTGCTCTTGTAGCTCCTCTTTTAGGGACCCGATCTTGGGCAGGATGGGAAAATGCTCACAAGGCTCCATGAAGCAGGGGATGCCCCTCTCAGCATGGCTTCTGTTTCACTCTGGTTTTGTGCCAGCACCAGAAAGTGCCTGTGCAAAGTCCTACTAGTGCCATGCCCACCGAGTCTCGCTACTTTGAAAGGCTCTGCAAGGACCCTGACTGTAATACCTAAGCTCTGCTTTACAGAACATTGTTTAATAAAGCAATTAAAGATTACATCTCTATCTGACTGAAAGGATTCTTCCCCAGAAACATCTTCTGAAACCTCATAAGACCAAGAAAAGCAGATACAGCATCACTGACTGCTGTGCTGTGAGTAGAGAACACAATCAGATAGTTGAGTACATTACACAGGGCAGGTGCTGTTCTGTGTTGAATTTGCCTGGTTGAAATGTGCCTGAAGAAACAAAATGATTGGATCTGCCACATTTAATTCAATGGAGGAGAAAAAAAAAACCCTTCATCATGGAGTCCTTTTAGGGAAGACAGTGCTGATGACATCTCCATCCCATGGTGAGGCAACACTAGAGAACGCATTCTCCTGAGCAGGGTCTGCTGGCACCATTACCGTGGCCATCCGCACCATTACATGCTTTGTGTGACCAGCAGACAGCAACACAGCAGTGCCACAGCTGCCAGCTCGGCTCGTCATGGTCCAGTGAGAGAAACAGGTGTCTGGGGTGTCTGCTGTTGGTTCTGCCCATGGAAAAAAAGAGAGGGAGCTAAGGCAGTCGCAAGAATAGCTGCATGATCTCCCTGGACAGGGACCAGAGAAGACAGGCGATGCTCAGCACAGAAGGCTGGCCTCAGAGGCTGAGTGGGGAAGGAGGTGAGGACGGAATCACTGGTGCTTCCCAGTAAGTACTCAGCATAAAAAGACACTGACTACTCATCCAGGTAAGGCTTAGGCAGTCCTCCATCCCACTGGGACTTCATGGGAGCACGAGGACACAGAAAAGCAAATCTATGCCTGCTTGGGGCTGCCTTAGGATCAGCTCAATGCAGAGAGCATTTTCTTTGCATAATATCTCTAACCCAAAGGAGTAAAGCCTCAGGAACGGTTTGTGAATTTGCAGCAGGGAAGATGTAGCAGCAAATCCACGCTATTTTTCTTTTCAACAAGCTGCCTCTCGGACAGGTGTAAGGGCACAAAGCACAAGAGGAGCCATCTCTGTGCATTGATTGCCTTTCTCTTCTCACAGCCACTCCAGATATTTGGCTCCTTCAGGCCAAAAGGAAGCTTCCTGCCTTCACCAGCCTACTGACCTCTCTCTGCCTTAGGTCAAAGCCAATTCATTCCTGCCTTGGTCATGATCGCACAGACAAGGCCGCAGCCAGTCTGAGATGCCACCTACTGCCTCCTTCACCAGCAGATACCTGAGAGCAGAGAGATCAGCGCTGCTTGGTATTACAGTCTGCTACTGAGCTTGTAATCTGCTCACACAGCCGGGGCTCTCTCAGAATTACTGCTTCCCAAACAGCTCCTTCTCATTACATAGTTCTGCCTATAATTGTTCTTGCCCAAAGGTAATAGCAGTGTTTCTTGCAGATTTAAAACTGAGATTATCCTTTTCTGCTCACTGTCAAAACTCTCCGTTTCATCTTTCATTATCTTCTCTCCCAGGCATTTGCAAAGCTCTTTTGAGATCCCAACGTGGGACTTTTCCACCCCACTCCCTCCATGTTGCCATCAGCACAACACATAGCAAAGCAGAGGCTGTTCGCCTGGGCATCATCTCCCCTTTCACCCCTGCCAGACGAGTGCTCGGTGCGGCCACTCCTCCCTTCATCTATCCTCTTCCCATATTGCAAGCTATTCCAGTTAATTGGTGCTCCAGTCTCCAGCAAGGTCCACGCCACACCACAACACACTGCGAAGGGTTATCCGCTGTCTTCCCCAGTCCACTAATTGTGTAATTATGCAGAAATGGCCTGTCTGGTACAATCTATTTCTCATACTCCCCTGTGGTGCTTGTTGCTTACAATGCTCATTATTTCTCTAAGTATTTGCAGACCTTCACCCTCCATCATATTTCCACAAATTGCAGTTCCATTAACAAGGGAACAATTCCTGAAGTCCTTGCAAATATTGTATTCATTTTCTCAACAGCTCCCTTCTTTCTGGTCAGGAGCAGATCTAGCACTGTCTCCAGGCTGACTCACACTCCCCTGCTGTCTCCCTTCAGCAAAGGTGCCTTTGCTCTGGAACCTCTCCCATCCAATTTGCTCATCTGTCAGACTCATGGTGCTGCCCAGGGCCTCAGCATGACAGCATGGAGAGCTGTGCTGTTCCATTGCCGGCTGCCTGCAGGGTCCACGCACTCACCCTGTGCCACGGGTACGCACTCTCTGCAATGCAGTCCAGGCCACAAGGAGGAGATCACAGGATTTCTGTCTGGTGCCAGACTCATCTGCCTGTGCAATTAAACGCCAACCAAAGCCTGTTCTTCAGACTCAGCTTCCTACCACAAGCATGCACAAGGTCCTGAGCTCAGAGCACTCCCACTCTGAAGAGAAGGAGCCTTTGCGCATTAGGACGCAAATGCTGTACCCTGCTTTCATCTGGCTGATGCGGCAAGGCAGGACAAACTACAGCAGGCCTGGATGAGCCCAGCACCAGACTTTGTCAGAATGGATCTTCTGAGCTACTGCAAGGCTGATGGCCAAAAATCTGACTGGAGATCCCAGTATGCTTCCAGGTGGCACAGCAAGGACAAGTAGCAGATGTGTGCCCCTGTCTTCTGGGGAGACAGCATTAGAACCAGGCTGAGGACCAAGGGAACTCTCTGAGGCCGCAGCTCCTCCAGGATTGTGCTGTCAGGGAGTGATGCCTGCAGGAGGCCAGGCTAGGCTGATGCAAGTCAGCACTGCTCTTGGAGGGCTGTAGGTCACAAAGGTTGGCCAACAGCCGAAGATTCAACATGACAGGAGATGTACAGGCCCTGAAAAGTGGGATTCAGGGAGTTTCCCTCCCAACAGACAAGAGAAACCAAAGGAACACTGAGGAAGCCACCAAATGACTTCTAAAAAAAAAAACAGCCTTACTTTGCAGCAAGGAGTGGGAGCCTCACACTGAGCAGCTGGAGGAGAGTCAGACACAGACAAGAGCAGAGGTACAAAATGTGTCAGTATATCACTCAAGTGAGACTTTTTTCCTCAAATGAAACTTCAAGTGGGGTCATATGTGATCATCAAAGGCCCAGGAGTGAAGGGCAGTGCAAATCTGCAATAACACTTGGCATCTTTTTGGGCAGGTACACCAACCAAACTACCTTCCCAACAGCAAATGTTGCCAAAAGAAGCTACCTCTCTTCTGTTGTAGCAAATACAAATACAAATCCTCAGCGTCAACTGAGAGTTGAAAGAATATTTAGGATAGGCAAAAGGAATATTTGGCTTGTTGGTAATAGATAGTTGATTTGGTCTTTCGTTTTGGCTCATTTGCTCAGCTTCCAAAACTTCCCTGGGCTATCTTAGCCCACAGTTACCCTCTCTGCCCTTTCCCAGCACTGAATTCTCAATTTCTCTTCAACTCACTGCAACTTTTCCCTCAGTTTTTCCTTCCCAACATCCAAGCAGCCAGTGCTATGACACCCATGTCCCAAGCATGCACCAAGGCCTGTGATGGACCCATTCATGCAGTTAGGAACTGAAATGTCTTTTTAGAAGAGCTGGGTAGGACTGAACAAGGTAGAGCCAACACACGCCCACCACAAATGTACCCACCCTGAGAAGGAGCGTCAGCAAGGCCGCAGTTACCTCTGGACTCATGAGGTCCCACCACAGTTCTCTGGCAAGCCTAATTCAGAGCAAGCCAAGTGGTGCCCCAACACATAGAGATGAAAGACTGCTTACGTGCAAATGGCAAACTTGCCATGAAACTCCTTCGTTTCATGTCCCCCGCCCAAATGCCCCATCTGCTTCCACTCCTTCTACACCAAACACAACCTCCTTAACTTAGAGAAACAGCCCAACAGCACTTTGTGCATCACAGCTCACAAGAGGATCAGCAGAGCATACCAGAGCAGGGATGGTCGTGCCATGGACAGGCTCTAACCAGCCTAGGCGGTCAGTTGCAAATGATGTATTACGTATTTTCTTCTCCCATGTAACCTAGACTTCTCACTCACCACAGAGCTATGCAGCAGCCCATGAGCAGGGGCTCACAAAAATAGTCAAAATAGTCCCAGATCAATAGTCTTCCCTTAAGATCAATAATCTGGATAAGGGCCTCAAAAGAGACTTCAGGGACCTTTATGAAAGAATAAAATGGAATTTACTCTTGAAATGGATGCCCTGGGCATTCTTGACTATCAGTGATAGTCTAAGGAAATTTATGTCAGGCTTAATTTCCAGTTTTAATTCCCAGTTCAGCTTTTGACTTATTTACCTCGTGTCTCAGACACAGTACAGTAAAAAAAGAGCTTTCACAAACTGATCATGATAATAGACCTAGTGCATTGGGTCTAAGCCATGGGGATATCTCTGGCGTAGCAGTCTACAAAAGAATTTAAATGTTCGTATAAAATTTAATTTGAACCATATTTCTCCTGGATATTTCTGAAAGGGGTTCGGCTGTGAGAGGCCTGGTGGTCTCTATTTTATTGGGTCTAGACATGTCATAAAGCAGTTTCTACTTTCACTGGCTTCCTCACTGTTAGCCAAGAGTTGATAAGACTTCAAGAAGGAGAAGAGAAGAATATACTGAAAAAAAACAAACACTTTGACACCATTTGGTCAGCTCAGCTGTAGATCTCAGCAGAGAGTTAATGGAGGAGAATGAACATGCTGCTCAGTCAGACAGGACTTCTCCACCCATTAATGACAGACCAACTGCTTTTGTAACTACCCCCTGCAGATATTAAGGCTGAGAAAAATCCTTCTCATAGCAAACCACAAAAAGAAGAGTGTGTTGTTTTTTTTTTTTTCTGGAATGCCATGTCAATTAACCGCATGAGCTTCTTGAAACTTGTCTGAAGGCAACCATATCTTAGGCTTCTCAGGGTAGGGGACAATTCATAGATACACCTGGATGCATTATACATTGCAAAATAATTCACTGAAGAACTTGACATTTCTTCCTGTTTGTTTCTTAGCTGATCTTAGCAGCTAGAGATTACAAATAGATTTATAAACAACTGCTGAATAGTTTATATGAAGAAATGTCAGGCTCTGACGCAGGTCATGTGCAATGATCTGCATTATGTCCACATAGCAATCAAAGATACAGTTGTCGCAATCACGCAAAGAGCCCTGTAGGCTTTTATCTGACCAGCACAGGTAAGCACATAAGCAGAGAGAGAACTTAGGGCAAGCAAGCAGCCCCACTACACAAAATACATCTGCTTTTGTGCTCTGTGCAGGACACTCACACTCCCCTGCAGCTACCATCTTCACGTATTATGACTTGCACTTTAGAGTCTCTCCTGTTCTGGGTGCCCAAGTGGTTGGTAAAGCAAATCACAACCCCCAGCAGTCCCCCTAACCACCAAGTACAGTCCCATTAATGATAACCCCAGTATCATTAATGCTCAACCCTGGTAGGCATAATGCTCAAGAAATTTGTGGTACATAAAAGCTCAGCTAAGTTGGTCAGCCTTTGCTGACAAGCAGGCTCAAACCAAGCCTTCGCAGCACTGCAGCAAAACGAGTTGCCCGCCTATGCTCCCATGGCCTCACTCAGCCCCAGGGGCAGCTGGATGGTGGAGGTCCCTCACAGTACACCTCCCTGAGTGCAACTCAACTTGAAGTAAACAGGAGAGAGTAAGAAAGACAAGAGGGCCAGACTTTCAAGTGAAAGTGTACAATCCAGGCTGGATTCAAGTCCTCCAGCAGTGCAGAAGTCATGTGTAAGTACTGCTGGGGACCTTAACCTGGCACACAGGAGATTAAGAGGGCACAGGGCAATATTTACATCATCCCTTCCTATAGTGCTAAAAGTCCCCTATCCAGATGACAGAGCCTCTTCTCTACCTCAAACACTTCTATTAAATCAAATCAATGTAGACAGAAATGAGTATCTCTGTCTATAAAACGTGCAAGCGGACATAGCAGAATTTCTGTCAAAATAACTTTCTGGTCCCATATATTTCTTCCCATTTTTAGGGTGAAATTCCTTTTCTTTCCACTATCTTCAGTCAGAGCATTTGTTTCAGGACCCTGCCTGCAATTCTTTGGTCTAACATAATGAAGTGTTTTTTCTGCCTTCTGTGCCATAATGAAAGGATAATGACCTTCCCTGGCAATCATTCGACCCTGAATAATTTGATCCATAAGAAATGGAAATGCTTGTCCCATCTGCCTCTGTTTAGAGCACAGCCAAGATGTTCTGCTTCTCTTCTTAGCTAAGGCCCGAAACTTAGAGTGACCCCACCACTCAGCCCTGTCCTTTTTGTTCCCCAAAGGTAAACTGGTAATTTTAAACACAAATTCAGCGCAGATGACTAAGTTAGTAATGCCCATTAGTAATGTGAGGCCCCATCCTGCCCTGAAACATCATATGTCACTCGAAGAGCAGAGTCCTGCGTGTTCCCTCAGTGTCCCAAATGCCGTATGTGATTCCCACGGTTTGGAGGCGCAGGGTGACAGCTCAGGGTGGTCCCTCTCCTTGGGCTCTTTCAGTTGCATGCATCAGAGCAGAGTCCATGGAGTCAGACGGACCAGCCCTGGCAGCCACTGTGGCACTCCCCACCCTACATTCAGGAATGTCTGACAAGCAATCTGTCTCCCACTTGCCCTGGTCTTGGAAACATCACCAGCCCTTCCTGCCTGTCATGTTCTGTGTCTGCCTTTGCTGCTTCTGAGACAAGGTGGCTGGGACACACAGCCCAGATCTCAGGGCCCTCATGAGGTCCACTCCATACAGGACTTGTGTGTCCCAGCTGAATTTTGTGCACTAGAGGTTTTGTGTAGGTTTGCTTTGCACTGTCACTTCCACACCTTGAATCGTGACAGTCCCTGTCATGGATAACTGATATGACACACAGCATGGCAGCTGGGAACCCATGGGGAAGTCAAAGAATGATGAGTCTCTTCAAGCCATGTGAGCCCAGCATCACTCCAGCTGACTGAGGTGGTGAGCAGAGTCACTACAACGTCCACATTGGCCACTCCAAAGTTCACATCAACCCACTTCAGAGCTATGTCATCCTTCAGAAATATTTGTCTCACTTGCCTGTAGAAAGAGTGGAGGACTCAGCCTTCTTCCCAGACATGGCAAAATGAAGTAACTGACCTCTGCCTCTACAACAGAGTTAGGGTTAGAGTCAGAGTTCTCCACTCATGTCATTTTGCAAGCAGTGCCATGACCATGCTTTAGTATTCAATCTAGTGATGGTCTCACCTGAGGTTGTACCCATGTGATGTGAAGGATGAACAGGCTTGGGTTAAGAAGCCTTTTTGCGTGCTACTCTTCTCTAGCTCCCAGAAGAAAACGCCTTTAGAAAAAGGGGGCATGGGTATCTGCATCCGTTATTTATTTGCATGCCCCATGCTTCTCTAGGAACTACCAGACTCTTACCCATCTAGAAACATCAGCCATTTGTCAGCTCTTCGTGTGCTGTGTATTAGTCCCCTTCTATAAAGCTGGACAGTGCAACTTATGGAGACTTTCATACATATTTTTTAATTCCTAGCTAGGTTTTTTAGCTGTCCATACAAAAACCTAACAGGTCAACTTTATGCTGAGAAGCCTTGTCTCTGAATGGCTCACCTCTACTGAAGACCTGGTCATGACATCTGCACCTACCCGTGCTCTGAAGGGTAGGCATAGATCAGTGACTAGTGTCCCAGGCTGCACTGTTTTTCTAGCTAGCTGCTGGCAAATTATCCATGTTTGATTTCTGAGCTGCTGCACATAGCTCAGAAAGCCAGACTTCATGGCTGAGAAGCTAAGCCAGAAAATGAGTCCCACAATCCTAGTGGGAAAAAAATGTTTAGAGCTCCACAACTGAAAACCAGTTCTCTCAGGCCCTTCTGCTAACAGCACTTTCTACCCCATATGTCAAGTTGTCACAATTTACACTTGCCAGCAGATGCCTGACTCTGCTTGGGTGGTGGCAGAAGTAAAGCAGAAGCATGTAGCCAACTGTTAAAAGGAACAGAGATGTTCTTGGCAGAGATAGGAAGAACAAGACAGGCAGCTTTCAAGTGAGAGAGAGCTGTGTGCTGCACTAAGGTCCCAGCTGTACTCCATGGACCTTCCTGGGAGGACCATAAACTCATGTCCTGGAGGAGCTATGGCAAAGCCCGTGATCTAGCTCTTCATCCACAAAGCTCACCAGTATGGGGTGGCACAGCTTTACTCAGGCTACCAGTGAAAAATGGATGGACCCCAACTGCGGTGCCAGCTGCCTATAGCCTCCTTAGGCCAGTGTGATATCCTCTGCTCACAGACTTGTCCACGGAGAGCACAGATCCTCAACACTCCTAAGCACTGCATGCAAACCCCCAGCAAGCTTGCCTGACATGTCTGTGTGTGTGTGCATGTGTTTCTCCTTGGCCCAAGTGGTAAAGCAAGAGGAGAAACGTTGGCGCTGACCCAGAGACATCTGAGCTGAGTAGCAGCATTTGACGACAGATGTGTGTCTTGCAACATCGCTACTGAAGTGTCTTTTCCTTTCAAAGTAGGAATAATTTTCCTTCACGTAATAGTCCAGGCAAATATAATCCTATTAGCGGGGCTATTAAACTAAACAATACTTGGCATGCCATGATCTAAAGAAACAATCCACCAACACCGGCAGCTTATGAACAGCCCTGTCTCTAAGGCAAAATGGGCATTTCCTACGCCCAAGTGCCCTCCAAGCCACCGTCCTCCCACCCTGCTGCTGCACCAAGCTCTGTGGGACAGCCGGTCCTTAAATGTGTGGGAGGGCAATTAGAAGCCGGTATTTTCATCAACATTGCCATTCCTGAGAAAAGTGGGCCCCCTTCCATCCTGCTCTCCCACCCTCTAAATCTAGCCCAATAAGCACTCCTTCAAATTTACACTAAGACAAAGCCTGGATCTTTGTGAACATCTCTGCAAGTGTTTCTAATCTCCTGGATTTTGCTCCTTTGCAGAGATCCCAACCCAGACATGCCTGACTTTGAAACCCTGGGCCCACATTTCCTATTTTTAGGGCTACCTAAATAAGAGTTTCTCCAAAGTAACCATCATGATTTGGTCTCTCCATTGATGGAATTCCAGATCTCCCTTTCAGTCTCTCAAGGATGCACCAGACAGTTATCTGCCCTTATGTGCAGGTGCAACAGGGAACAAGTTCTTGAAAGAAGGGAGGTGAAGAATGCTGGGATGGTGAAGAAGAAGAACCCTGGGAGGTGGAGAATGCTGGGATGCTCAGATACACCACATGCAGCCCCAAGCACCAGCTTCCTCTCCATGAGCCTGAAAATAGTCATCTTTTCTTTGGTGCTGCAGCAAGGAGCAGAGTTTGGGCTGGTGAGCTTTTCAGGCTGCATAAAGACTTCTAGCAACTCTGTTCATGGCAGGGATTTGGAACGAGATGATCTTTAAAGTCCCTTCCAACGCAAATCATTCTATGATTCTGTGATTCCATGAAATATTTGATCACAGATGTCACATCCCCCACATGGCATACTCAACTGCGATCAGCAAAAAGGGAACCTACAGAGACTAATGCCCACTGTTAATGACTGAGTTCTGTCTTCTTACTGCTCCTGTTACCAACAAAATAAGATCTCAACAGAGCTACCTCAGCAGACCTCAACAAGCTGTACAAAGCACTTGCTTCTGGCCTCCCTGCAGTTCTGAGCTCCCCAGGTTGTTCCAGGGACAGCAGACACACCTGCCTACTAAGACAGTGCTGTTTCTAGCCCCCTCAGTGAGACAAGAACACCACTGGAACAATCACCTTTCTGTTCCTCTCCTGCCCCTGTGTCTGCAGATATAGCAGGAGCATAAGAAGACATCATCTCATCACCCTTTGACCCCTTTGCTAAGCAGGCATTTTTTCCACAGGGTGAGCTCAGTTGCAGGCAATACATTGGCAGAAACCGTCTACCAGATGGGTGAGGGATGCTTTAACATCATTCCCAGTACTTCTGCCACCTCCATGAAGAGAAGCAAAGGTGTTCATCCAAATGACATTCTTGTCTAAGTGATGTGTTAGGGTTCTGATTTCCAAAGAGATGCACTATTCAATTACTCCACTTTGGAAGGCCTTCTCCAGTCCCACCACCTTCTGGAAATCAGATTCCCCTTAGAGCTGGGGAAAGGTGACCCAAAATCACTAGTCATTTTTTCAGCTTCTTTGTTACTACATGCATATAAACTTAGAAACCCTATGTGAAAATAAATGATACAAACAAATCTAGGTCAGTTCTCAGTGAACTGCATGAATCCCACCCAGAAAATCCAGTCTAGAGAATATGACATGAAGCAGTATGATTAGAATTGCCCTGGTTAAAATTACTGGACTCTTGCACAGCCCAGTTACTTCATTTTTCTCTCAACCAATGTGGCTTTCCTTGTTGGTTTGCTTTAAGAGGAAAGTTTTGATTATCAAAGTTTAATATATCCCTCACCTGCTTGTTTGGGGAAAATGTATTGGAAGTCCAACTCCCCACACCCCCCAGAACTGTTGCACAAAGTGAAGCAATGACAAATGGGTCTCAAAGCATTTCTTTATCATCTGCTTTATCAAGTCTCTGATCTGAGAAGAGTATGAGATAAGGCTAAGATCAGACATCCAGCATTAAAACATTTGAAGTGATCTGATAGGATGAAGATCTACAAATCTGCTCCTATCAGAAAGTAAAATCAAATTACAGGAATTCACTCATGTAAACAAGCAGTTTCAAAATGTGTCCAGATATGCTCCTGGTGATTCAGTCCAATGACAAATAGAACAGATACAACTCCAGCCACTTAAACTGACCACGGCACTTCTCAACCCCCTCTCTCAAATTCCCGGAATAACAGACATTCTGTGTTGTTCAAATGAACAATATTTATTTTATTCTTACGTAAAATTGTACGGGTTCTGCAGATATAAACATAAGTAAACATTACCTCCTTTTGCCAGCGCAGTAGCTCAGCAGCAGCACACACAAAGAACGAGAATCACAGTGCCTACATTCAGCTCCCCACTCTGCCAAGTCTTTCCAAACAAATTTGCAGAAGACAATCATCTTGGGCTTTGGTGTGCATCAGATCAAGCATATAAAGGGAATTTCACTTTAACTCATATCAACACAACCCAGTTTTGAGAGGTGTTGAACTGTGGTGGCTGTATATTCAGCATTTGACCACTTGACAGTCAGGACACTTCAATTATGTAGTTAAATATTTTAAAATATTGACAGCAGGCATTCTCTTTTTAGTCATCTAAAAAGACAACATGACAATTTTCCTAGCCAAAGGGTTGAGTTAGGTACATGTTGACAATGAGCAGAGGACAGAGAGGAAGCACAGAAGATTACAAAATGAAGAGCAGCAAGTGCATGTGGTCAGTTCAAGAGGTTGATTTATTTCCACTTCAGCAAAAGCATTCAGAAATTTACATCTTTGTTTCTTCACAGATGGTGCTAAACCAGCTGGTCCTACTGGAACCATTATTGCCAGCAAAACAGAATTATCTCTATTAATCCCCATGAGAGGCATGGGTAACACAGGAAGACTGGTGCAAGGCAGACATCATTTAGAAATTTACAAACCATTTGGAAAGATGAATTCCCACTTTGGGGCCACAAAGTCAAAGATCAGCTCTAGTCAAGGTTACAAAAAAGCCTTACCTAGTTTTCCGCCACGAGATTTCATGCAACCTGGCTTGACGTTTGAGACAGCAGTTTGGGAATTGCTGGGACTCACTGGCATCCATCCTTCCACAAACTCATCAGTCCCAGGAAAAGGGAAAAACCATGAGAAAAAGCGGTACTGAGAAGTCATACCATAACTTTTTGCTGCAACACCAGACTTCAGACGCAAAAAAGCACAGGATTAAATAACATTTCAGGGAAGGTGATGAAATAAAGACCAACAAAGAGCTCATCTAATTGGTCCGGAGTACAGACTAACCCTAAAGGAGAGTGATCCTATCCAAAGCATCTTTATAGAGGTTAGGCTGTTGTGCATTTGTTCTCCAAGCATGAAGTTACTGATGCAAAGGGTGAGAAACACAGAAGAAGAACATGAAGATATTAAGTCTCTACTAAAAAGAAGAGCCTTTCTGCTATCCTCGTACCACCTCGCATGAAGTCAAAGCCTCTGGAGGCAGAAGGGCAGAATGGTTGAGCCAGTGAATTTTGACTGGCCCAGGCAATTTTCCCTGCTCTTTAAGGCCCTTCCCTATTCTCTTAGGATTTGCAGCTCTCTCAACACACTGGGAATCCGGGACGCAAGACTTAAGAATTTTGTCTCATCCAAAGCACCTTCCTTCCAATGTAATTTCATTACCCAAAAAGATAAGACTTCTAATGAACTTCAGATGCAGCCAGCCGTCACTAAGCCCCATCTCACTGACCCCTGTATTACGGCAATTGGCAACCAATTTGTAGCAATAATTTTAGCAATATGTTCTGAAGAGGCAATGGTGTTATGGAGACAAAACTATGAAGAAATTATAGAAAGAAGCCTGTTGTTTTACTCTATTGCATTTATCTGTGACAAAGAGCAGTAATGGCAGTTATAGAAAGGTGAAATATTGCCATATGGAATCAGATTTTGAGGGCTTTATCCACCAACAGCAACACTGAAAAACACTCTCTTCCCTGCCCTTGTTCTCTGTTCACATCATGCTCAGGTGCCTCTTAGACCCCAGAGCAGCATACGTGCATAACTATCATGGGGAGAAGATACCTCTCTTGGACTTCTATGTTACCACAGAATGAAACAACTCAGAAACCTGGACTTAAGAAAAATGTTTAAACTCAGAAGTTGATCACTGGGATTGGAGGTACACCTGCTAGGAAGTGCTTGGACACAGAGCAAGAATTTATGGGAGAGCTGCACTGTTATCAGGATACTGGTTTGTTATGGGAACACCTAATAGCTCCAACAGCTTTGATTTCAGGTGGGACTGTGTGGATCCAGTGTGCTTACAGCACAAACAGACCAGGCAGACAAAAGGACCCTGTGTCTAAGCTTTTTCTAGGGAAACTCAATAGCAGCCCTTCAACGTCTAAAAGAGAGCAATAAGAAAGAAGGGGGGCAGATTCTTTAGCAAGGTCTGTTGTGACAGGACAAGGAGAAATGGCTTCAAAATAGAAGAGTGGAAATTTAGATTGGATATAAGGAAGAAGTTTTTACAATAAGGGCAGAGAGGCACTGGCACAGAGTGCCCAGAGGAATGGTGGGTGTCACATCCCTGGAGACACACAAGGTCAGCCTGGATGGAGCTCCGAGCCCCTGATCAAGCTGTGAGTATCCCTGTTAATTGTAGGGAAGTTGGACTAGATGGCCTTTAAAGGTCCCTCCCAACACAAACATTTCCATGATTCTATGATTCTGTGACTCAAGTATGCAATGCTTACTCCGAATGTCCTGCAGGCTCATTTCCCTAGACCTGGAGATCTGTTTGTAACACTCCTACTCATGCAGTGAACTGGAGGTACAGCCACTATGTACATCCGGGAAGTTGCTATAAATTGCTTCTTTAGTTTTGTGTCATTTGTGGCCTTATTCCCCAGGTAGAGGGAACTTGTAAGGGACATGGAGCAACAAGGGGTGGGAGACAGTTTGGAAGTTCAACTTCCCAGAGCTAGGAAAGCTCCTGTCTGCCCTCCCATCAGAATTCAAATCTGTTTAGCATACAGTCAGGAGAGGCTTGTTGCATTCTCCCTGCTGCAAGGGATCACTACTTGTTTGGTTGTCTTCTCCTCATCTGGGCTCTGTTTGAGCTTAGGCTTGGGTTGCTGGATATTCCTGCTCTTAAGAGGCTGCAGATAGATAACATACACCATGTGCAAAGGGCAGTGCCAGGCCCAATTCACAATCCTCCCATGTTCCCCCCAATCTTACTGCATCTTCTCTTTCACCTTTCAGACAGGTCTGCTCCACTCTTACACTTCTTATTCCTCATGTGGGCTCTCCTCCCATGATCTGCTTATGTGCTGATGTGACAATTCATTTAGCTCTATAAATTAAAGCTGACAAACCCCTTTTCTCAAAAGGAACTATTTTTAAAATAAGTACTTCACTGGACCTTGTCTCATGGCCATATTCCATGAGGCCAAATGCTGATCACTTTCATGCTGCGGACAGGGCAGACTCAGAGAAGAATTAAGGTAGGAACTGGGGAACCCTTCCACTGCTGCCCAAGGCCAATCCATTGCTCAGGGCAAAGCAGCTCCCCTCTCTGTGCCTTAGTTTCCCTTTCTACTACTTGCGTGGCCAAATCCTTTGCAAAGCCAAGACTCCTAACACTTAACTTCCAAAACCAGAGCTGAGCCATCCCCAAACCCTTTGTCCACGATAACCCTATGGGTGCACTTGGCTCCAGGCTTATTAATGGCTTCCGAATCTCACAGGAAAATACAGAGTTAGTTCTGATCTACAGGAAGTGATGAAGGTGAGGCAAGAGAGGGAGGGCTCTTTCGGGATCTCAGTAGGAAAGCCCCAGAAGCAAATGGCTTAATTAAATAGCAGCTTTAATCAGAAAGAATTAAAGAGAAATATTGACAGTGAGTAAATCTCATGTCCCTTCTGATGCTGGGAGCCCTGCATTTGCTCAGCATCGGACAGATTCCAGATGGATTTTTCTGCAACACTGTACAGATCTGTCCTTTTTGGTCACCTGAGCAATTACATGATTTTCTTGCAAAAAAAATGGCACTCTATTCATCACAGAATCACAGAATCACAGAATGACTCAGGTTGGAAGTGACCTCAAGGATCATGAATCTCCAACCCCCCTGCCACAGGCAGGGCCACCAACCTCCACATTTAATACTAGACCAGGCTGCTCAGGGCCCCATCCAATCTGGCCTTGAACACCTCTAGGGACGGGGCATCTATCAATCGAAAGGATGCTCACACATGAGAATTTGAGAATTTCTTGCTGTACTGTTAATAAAGGCAAGGTGGTGTGATCACTGGCACTGAGCAGGAGCTACCTACTGTCTTCTCTGTGACAATGAGCTGCTGAGTCTGTCCTGTGGCCATGCCAGACATGCAGTGCAGTTGTCACACACAAGGTCACTGTGACACAGATCACTGACTCCTCCATGCACAGTGGCACCTGGTCAGCATCACTGCATTCACCCCTTGAACCACAAACAATTTACAGTCCCAAAGGTGTGTGAAGGTATACATTGTTACTCATAAGGATGAAAAATTTCTCTCTAAACTGGAGAGATATGGATTTGAAGGCTGACCTATTTGGTGGAAAAAGAATTGTTTGAATGGTTGCAACCAGGTCAAGGACAACAGCTCTATGTCCAGGATGAGTGGTGTCCCCAAGGCATCTGTCCTGGGACAACATCTTTATCAGTGACATCAACAGTGGGATCGAGTGTACCCTTACCAAGTTTACTGATGATGACACCAAGCTGAGTCGTGCACTTGCTACGACAGAAGGAAGGGATGCTATCTACGGGGACCTGGACAGACTTGAAAAGTGGGCCCACAAAAACTGAATGAGGTTCAACAAGGCTACATGCAAGGTGCTGCAGTTGGGTCAGTGAAGTTCCAGATATGTGTCCAGCCTGGGAGAAGAACTCAATGAGAGCAGACCTGCGGAGGAGGACTTGGGGTGGACTGAAGCTGGACATGAGCCAGCAGTGTGCTCCTGCAGCCTGGAAGTCCAACAATACCCTGGGCTGCATCAACAGAGAGGCAGCAGCAGGCAGGGAGGGGAATGTCCTCCTTTACTCTGCCCTCGTGAGGTCCTATCTAGAGTGCTGCATCCCAGCCTGGAACCCCAGAACAAGAAAGTCATGGAGCTGGTGGAGCAAGTTCATAGGAGGCCACAAAGATGCTCAGAGGGTTGGAGCACCTCTCCTACGGGGACAGGCTGAAGTAGTTGAGCTTGTTCAGCCTGGAGAAGAGAAGGCTCTGAGAAGACCCTATTGGCCTTTCAGTACTTGTGGGGAGTTTATAGCAGGAGTGAAACTGACTTTTTCCCCAGTCTGATAAGTGATAGGACAAGGAGGAATGGCTTTAAACTACATGTAAAAGAGGGGAAATTCAGGATATATTAGAAGGAAATTCTTTGCTCAGAGGACAGTGATACAATGGCACAAGCTGCCCAGAGAACTTCTGGATGTCCCATCAGTGGAGGTGCCCAAGACTATGGATGGGGCCTTGGGCAACCAGATTTGGTGGGGGGCAACCAACCCACGACAGGGGACTGGAGCTCAACGATCCTTACAGTCCCTTCCAACCAAAGACACTCACTGATTCCACGATAACATAAGGACTTCTCTGGCTCTAAGTACAAGGCCCAGTGGAGCAGATATGGCATGCTGAAGATCACTCACTCCTCCAAGACAATATCTTCCACAAGACTCCCAATCCAAAGGTTAGCACAAACAGTCATGCAACAGCAGGGTTCATGGCATCTCTGCCAAGTGCTCCTGAGCTTGTTTTATGAGGATCATGCTGCAATTTATACATTCTTGTGGAATTTCATTTGTCTTTGGTTGAACTTCTCCATCTGCCTAAACATGCCCAGTGGGAGCTGGAGATGCCCACACAATCTCTGGAACGTTACACTTGAGTGACAAGACCACAGCTCTGCCCAGCCACCTCCCATCCTGCTGCTGTTTGGCTGGCAGTGGCCGGTGGGCTTCCTTCCACCTGTGCACCAGGTTAGTGTGGGCACATGTTCTTGCTTCCCACATGTGGCAAGGACACAGTCTGTGTCACCAGGCCTTGTTCTTCTCTACTGAGCACCAGTCCTTCAGGTGTCACGCTCAGCCAGCACAGCTCACAGAGCAGCTCAGCAGCCTCTCCATGCTGTCTGCTTCTTCAACCCAGACAACAGCACGCTGCTTTGGCTCACAAGCTTTACAAAGCCTTTTCTTCCGGGAGGAAGCTGTTGCTGGTTTCAGACAAACAACCCATGGGTCCTAAGAGCATGTACCCAGAGAGGATTTTCCAGGAAGGACCACAATTCAGTACGGTTGTGTGCTTTTACAGCTCTCAAATGGGTTACAGCATTAAAGTCCTGCTACATTTTAACACCAGTACTCAATAAGGAAGAAAAACAAAACAGTTTTAACTGAACATTCAAATATAACTGAGTCATCTTCTTCTTCGCATGAAAATCACTTCTAATCCTGATACTGACACTCAGCCCAGGCAGAGCTCTCTGATTCACCACAGCCTCTCTGCAGGCACTGAAGACCTGACCACCACAGTCCCTTAGCTCCAGCCAGTGGGAGGAGCTAGGCTCCATTCTGTTCGCATTTCACCTTCTCCTTCCTGTCCCCACACGATATTCCCCAGAGGGGAAGCTGAGCTGCTGCGCACACCATCAGGCAGAAACCACCTTGGGTGATCTGGGCTGGTATCAGCCACCAGGACACAGCTGCACTCCACTGATCAAGGGCCATCAAAGCACACAAGCCACCTCAGCACCCAGCTTTGGAATGTGACTGATAATCAAAGCGTCAAACTTGATGGGCATCTCAGCTCCCACTCCTCAACAACAGAGGGAACCGTGCAAACACCACGTGTGCACACAAGCACACCATAACTGGCTCTGAGAGGAGCTCCTTGTGAATCAATGGGACTTTCCAGAGGATGTCTTCTGCTTCCTACTGGAGCAAGTCCCTTTTCTTTCACTGACAGAAAGTTAACAGTCCTCTGGGCATGCTTTACCTAGAAAATGTGCCACTGGGAGAACACAGAGAATTTTCTGCTGCTTTTTAAAGCAACTAAGCAGCTGAAAACAAGAGGAGGTCAGTGTCAATGAGCAAAAAAGCACCTGAGAACTACCATTTAACAAAGTTAGTAATCAGACGCTGTGATGTTCTTCATGTTCCAGCCAAACAGAATCTAAATGCTTCAGAGCAGAATGAACATAAAAGCACCACAGACCCCAAACCACACCATCACAGAGAAGACAGGCTTGTAGCAAAGTACTGGAGGATGGGGTTTGGCAGGCAGGCATAGTGCAGTTATTTTGGAGTTAATGTGTTTGCTCTTGGTGCTGCCACCAGAAAAAGCAGCATGCACGAGTCCAAACCCAGTGCTGAGCACTGCGGCTGTGAGATGCTCCCAGTGATGTGGCAGCTGGCTACAAAAATCCCCTCCTCTCCCAAGTGGGGTGGCAAAGGAAACAGGTCTCCAGATGCAAGGCTATCAGACTTCACTGCCATAACCCTGAGCTTTCTGGTGCAATAGTGTCCACATTAGAGGACACCTCAACTCAAAGCCTCTCTGCTGCCTCAGATGGATGCCCTTGTTGCATCCAGGGAGATGTCGTGCATACATGCCGCTGGAACCACTTCTGCTAGCAAATGGAAATCTTCCCATGTGGCTGCTGAGCCCAGTGCTGCAGCCGTCACTTGCTCCATGCCAGACTGAGTCACCCTGAGTAACAGCTACTGATGTCAAATCAATCCCAGGGAGTCAGTTCAGCTATGCACAAGGCAAAGGTGTGCTTCTCTGAGTCACAGTGGGACACAGCAGCTCGGACTGGCCTGGAGGTAGTCCCACAAATGGGACTGCTTGGAAGTAGAAACAGAGGGCACTTTTTGTTTTACACTGATGGATGTCACTCGTGCAGGGAATCAGCAATGAGCCTGCTTCTCTTTTTTTTACTCAATATGCACAAGCTTCAACAGAAATAGAGGAGCGATGACAAATCAGCCAAGTGAGAGAAGCACCAGCGCCCTGAGCTTGCGGACACCCTACAGCAAAGCTGGAGACCTTCTCTGCACGCAGCAGGGCACTGTGATCCTCCTGTACTCTTTAGCAGGAAGCCCAGTCCCTTTCCAGAGGCACAGAGCTGCCGTGCTGCAGCATCCTGCTCTGCGCCAGGCCACCCCATGCGGCCCCGGCACCCGTCCCGGGCTCCCCAGCGCTGGTGCCAGGCCGGCCCGCTCCCCGGCGCGCGTCAGCCGTCTCAGCCTGTGCGGCAGGCGCAGCTGCGTGCATTGAGTTTACTCAGAGTGGCACTGGGGGCGGAACAATGACCTTTCTCATGAAACCGTATGGGAAACGAAATTCCCTCTTTCAAAATTTTGTCATGTCTCAACTAGCTGCTCTGCAAGTAATTTTTGCAGAAGGAGGAGGGAGCTGTCAGCTGAGACCTGTCAGTGACCGACAGCACAAATCACACTACCTCCCCAAGCCATGCAGACAAAAGCCAAGCGCTTGGCAAGGCGACTGCTAACCCCAGCTCAGTGCCAAGCTGCCCAGGCTGCCTCCTCCAGCAGAGCAGGCGGGGAGAGCTGGCAGCCACTGGGATAGGCAGCAGGGGAGGGCTGGGAAATCAAAGAAGGGCCATTTCCACACACAGAAACATTCCCATGCCTTGAAGCAAGCAGGAGCTTGTGCCTAGAAGAGCATGACCTATCCAGCCTGCCCCAGAGCGCGTGCTCCTCACTGCTCCCATGCATGCCGTCGCGGCCACACGTGTGATGCACTGCTGCTGGACCAGGCGCATCTCCTGCCCTGGGGAGCGAAGGCACCCAAAGGCTGGCTCCCTCCTGCCTCCAACCAAAGTGATGAGACTAAGGGTCTCTTTGTCTTCGTTTGTCAGGTCCCCAGTCACAGAATATGCATCTCTGTAGGAGCAAAGCTGATGGCTTGTATCTACAAGCAGCACCAGCAGGAGACACTGGAAAACAGAAGCCTTGGCACAGTAGATTAAAAAAATAAAGGTGCAGAAACTACCAGTGTAAGGAGGGGATTTCCCAAAGCTCAGCGTCTTTTTCAATAGCATGTGTTCATCAGGGTAAAAAATGCATCTTTGCCGTCAGAGAAATACATACAGGGAAAAATTAGGAACTCCAGCTCCATCTGAGCTCTGGGCAGCTGCTCGAGGCATGCTGACGTTTCAGTGCTGGAGGAAATCTGTCACTTCAAAGTCACGCTGACATATGAGGAGTGAAAAGCAGGAGCTGTCTCAGGTTTGCATGCTGCAGCTAAATAAAGCAAGTTGCCAAGATACACTTAATGCTCTCAAAGTATGTTGCTGAACATGATCCAGGTCTGCATAGACATTAGGCAACCATTCATCTCTCCATCGCACTGAGAGTGCACTGGGCATTCACACACACAGATCTCTCTTTCCTTTGCCAGGTTCTCCCTAAATTTTCTCCCACTATTTCTATCTCATGCAGGCTGCAGTAACAAGATAATTACCTAGAACATAAAGGGCTTAGGACTGGATTTCACCAGTCTTACAATAAAAATACAGCCTCTTGCTCACTTTGCATCAATACGTATGTGTACAGAGGATGAGCAGCTTCACTCACCCACTAGGAGACCTATGCAGGGCTCTGGAATCTACATGCCAGGCTTTTAGAGGTTGATAGTACAAATTCTTAACATGTTCTTTCAGTTGGACCTTTCTGTTTTTTAACAACTCTGTTCCTCAGCATTAATTACATGTTTGCAGCTTTTTCTCTCTTTTTTTTTTTTTTTTTTTTTTAGGAGAGGATTATGAATAAAAGGAATTCCTAAGGAGTTAGAGACCCTCTTTAACATGTGCCTTGAAAAGCTTTCCCAGCGCTAGCTGAGGACAGACAGAAGTGCTAGCAAAACCTTTTTCTTCAGGTCAGCAGCAGTTCTGACACAATGCTGCTTCGGCAGCAAGGCTGGCAAGATTAACCCCTTACATCTTATGGCACTGTAACATCAAGCTTTGTGTGATGCCCTGGACAAATCAGGGTTGCCCTGCAACCTCGCCTCTACTTGGTACACTGACACCCTACAGTGTAGACCCAAAAATCTGTCTTCAGCATCTCTGTTTGGGTCCCATCACCTCAAGCTGTGGATCAGGTCTGGGGAGAACCGTGACTACACAGCTTCACTTCTTAGAGGGCAGACATTTGATGGAACAAGGCACCTTAGCAACATGGGACTGCACATCATTCAGGTCACACTGTCAGGCCCACGACAGCCAGGACCTTGCAGCCAAGGCTGCAAGTGCGATATTAATATACAGGTTCCTCCTTCCCAAAGTGAAGTCTCCATTAATGACTACCACTGAAGTGATTTGAGTTGGCAATAAAATACAACTTAGTTCTTTATCAGAGTCAGTAGCACTCTGCAGGTATGAACAGAGGTCTACCAGACAGGGTCCAGGTCAGAAGGCAGTCACTAGGAACAGAGCATGAAGACTTTCTAGCTTCAACTAGGATTTTCCAGGAAGAGATTTGGAAAGAGGTTTCCAGCTTGTGGCATGAAAGGAAGATTTGGTAAAAGTAGTATATGTACTGGTGCTTGGCAAAAATAAAGAAAGGTTATCTGAGGTCTGGACACGTAAGTATGAAAAAAAAAATAATCCAAGAGAGAAAATCAAATGGGAGAGAATCAAATGAGAGAATTATCAAATGGAAAACAACTTTTAAGTTCTCCCCAAAACCATGGCTTCCTCTGCAGCACAGTTCACCATGCGTGTTTCTTCCCCTGCTCCTAAAAGGCTCCTTCTCAACCCAGGAGTTTGCTTTCTCTGCATCCCGTGAAGCCAAGCTCTAAGCTTGCCCCCTTCAGTTCACTCCATTTACTGTCCAGAAAGCAGAGAAAAGTGTAGTGCCATCACAAACTACACAGCATGAGCTTCTTCCTGTCCAGTTCATGTCTTCTTTTTCCCTACAGGCCAATTTATTTCAGAATCTCTTCCAGCATCTTCCCTGCCTTTCCCACTTATGCTTTCTTCTCCCAAGGCCCCCAGAGGGGTGGCCCCGCCAAGCAGCCCAATTCAGGGAACCTCTCCAGCCCCACCATTTACCACAGCTCTACCACACCTTCCCCAGTGTGCTCTGAGCTGTGGAACTTACTGAGCAGGCAAGTTGGAGGGTAGGGAGCTGGAGGGCTATGTCAGGAGAGAGAAACAGGACCTGGGCACTCAGAACACTTCTGCATGATGCTAGCTCACAGCAGCAAGCCAAGGAGGGCAAACAGGCTTGCCTTATGGAAGGCAGCCAAAAGCAGGTCTGCCATATTTTACCTTCCAAGGCACCAGAAATGGTGTCTTCTTTTCCCTGTACCTCCTATAGGTGGGACCTCCCAGAGAATATCAGATACACTTTGTGAATGGAAAGCCATTAAGGGAGAGCCAACGTTGAACACATTCCTCTCATTTCTGGAAGGAATTACAATTCCTATCATTTCTGGTAGTTTGTACAGACTCATTGTCAAGTTAGTTAAAACCTTAAAGAGATAAAAGGGAAAAAAACAATCAGGGGAGGTTTTCCAGACCATCCAGTGGCATGGCAAAGGCTGTGTTGTGCCAAACCATCAGGTGCTGTCAATTACCGGCATCATCCTGAGAACATGTGCATACATATTCTTATCCCTGTGTTCCTGACCCCATGCTCAGCCAGAGCCCTGAATTCAGGTGATGTTATTCATCTCTGCAGAAATAGTGGATGGAGATGATCCTCCATGTGCAGAACACACAGGGACTATGTTTCTCATTTTACTAGAGAAATCTAAATGGAAGTAAAGGCAAGGTGCCCCAACACACACACACTCAATAGAATTGCAGGAAGAGCTGACACTTGCAGCACATCTCCTTTTAGGAACCACGATACTCACTCTGTCTTGTTCCCTCAGCAAAGTGCTGGCAGGGACCAGGCCAGACCACACTTTGCCATCCCAGCTATGGAACATAATAGTGCCAGTCAGGTGCCATGGAGCTGCTCTGGAAGCTCAGATCTGCTCCACCCAGATGACTGCAGGAGTATAAGATCACAGAATCATAGAATGATAGAATCTCCAAGGTTGGAAACGACCTCAAAGGTCATCCAGTCCAACCATCCACCTATCACCAATATATCCCACTAAACCACATCCTCAGTACAACATCTAAACATGAACACCTCCAGAGACAGAGACTCCACCACCTCCCTGTGCAGTCCATTCCAGTGCCAGACCATTCTTTTGGAGAAGAAGCATTTCCCAACATCCAGCCCGAACCTTCCCTGGCACAATTTGAGGTCATTCCCTTTAGTTCTATTGCTAGATACGTGGGAGAAGAGGCCAACCCCCACCTCACCGCAACCTCCCTTCAGGTAGCTGTAGAGAGCAATAAGGTCACCCCTGAGCCTCCTCTTCTCCAGGATGAACAACCCCCA
>JAOWBP010058949.1:11543-28943 GCA_028571105.1 Tragopan temminckii
CCTGCTGGGACGGCCTGGTGCCCTGACTGGGTTGTGCCAGGGTGAGCTCCTGGTGCTGTCAAAGCGCTGCAGCCCATCGCGGCAGGGACCCACCTCACCCAGCCAGCCCCTGCAAGCCCTGCGCAGGATCTGGGCTCAGACCTACGGCAGGAGGGAAGCAGAGGCCCCATCACTTTGCATAGTTCACTTCGGCAGTAACCCTGTGAGTCCCCAGGAGATGCCCGTGGTGCTCCTCCTGCTCCTTGACCTACGAGGCGCCGGCAGAGGACCCATCACCTGCCTGCTGGGAGCTCTTTGGCTTACTCGGTTTGGTTCAGTGCTTGCTGGCTATTACCTTGGAGCCTGAATAAGAAATAGTGCAAATCCAAGCTTAAAGAAGAAACACCACGTGGCATGCATTGAACATTCAGCTACAAAGACAACGAACCACAGGATGAAACCCCAGGTCTGGGGGATTATGAGACACTTGGCAAACCCATAAAGTAAAATGACTGCTTTAAAGGAGTGCTAATGTGATTCTGACTAACGCTGCTGGCCAATTGCACGCTGGGCTGAGGACTGGTCACAGCACACGAACATTTCCCTGGGCACCAGGAGAAGCTCCCTGCAGCTCCGGGCTCCTTGGTGCTTTTCCTATCCAAGTTTGACTTGAAATGACTTTGTTTGCATAGAATGGCGTGAATTCATCCAGACTGGCTTTGCTGTAAAGCAATCAGACTGCATTATTTCTGAGGGTCAATATACCTTTATTTGGCCATGTACAGGCAGATCAAGAGGCCAAAACAGAACTCAGCTTGATTCCTATTATGGGATGCTGGCTGCAGTGTATTTTAAAACAATAATTATCTGAAGCTGTGAAGATGTTCAAGTCTGAAAATGTTACAAAGTGCCAGGGCACCCTGCAAACACGGACACCCACTCACACTGCAGCAGACCTCACTGAAGCAATGCACTCTGCAGTGTTTCTTCGCCTGATCTACAAAGAGGCTTTGTTTCTTTAAACTCCTCTTCCCTCAAAGAATTCAGCAGGAGGGATGTTCAGCAACAAGATGCTTTCAGCAAGTGATGCACAAATGGCTTAAGTTTGCTAAGGATTAGGCACTTGGTTTGCCCAGGGTCTTCTGTAAATCCTACCTACCTCCATCTCTAGGCATCTGCCTGCTGCTACAAAGTCTGGCTCTCAGTGTTTCAAGGCTCAGCCCTGGGAACCAGTCCTGCTTTGGTCTACTGTCAGTGCCTTAACAAGGCTCTCCTTGGCCAGGAGCAGGGCTTCTCCCTCTCCTTGCTGCACACATGGGGCTCAGACCTGCTCCCACCCATTGCACAGCCCCTGCTGTGCCACAGTACACTAGCACCAGGACAGGTCTGCTAGCCTGAGGACAGGATTGCATCGGGGAAGTTCTATATTGATTTAATGTCTCAAAGCAGGATTCACTCATTTAAAACCACAGGGAGATGAATATGCAGTGAAGCTAAGGAAAAGCAAAGTCATTTAAAGACAGCAACCAGCCTCCCTACACACACTCCACTAAAGAAACAGCCTTATCTCTGCCCCTGTGTTTGTTGCTAATGTGATGCTGGCCTTAGCACTCAGAACATCGTTAAAGCAACAAAGACAACAGAGTTCAGGCTTTAACTGAAAACAGATCCATGAACATGCTTAACAAGTTTTCCCTTCTGAACTTCTGTGAATTAATCACTACTCTGTACATGAATAAAATGGAAGAAAATAGCCCACTTTTTTCCCCATCAAATTCATGCCATACGGTGGGCAAAAGGAGAGATGTTTGAAACCAACACTTTCTTACCCTTTTGCTTTCGTCTGCAAGTGTAAATATTACTGGAACCTCGTTTTCTTCTTCTATTAAAAGCCTGCACATGCTCTGAATGGATAGGACTCCGCTATGTTAATCTTTTGTATGATGTTAATGCAGAAGGGACTTCTGAGAGATACTTGGAATGAATGCTAGCCATGACAGGATACTGCCTAAATTAGAATCAAGCTCCCAGTATCTTCCTGCAATTAGATTATGTCATGTGCTATACTCTTATTCATGGCCTGGAAGGAGAGTGCAAGGGTACTTAATATCTGTAGAGATTCAATTAAAATGAGCACATCTGACACTCAGGAGGTCTGGCTTCTGCTTGCCTCATATCTAGCCCAGCCTAGCTACTAAGTTGTAATACAAAAGAAAAAGGAAAATGAGCACATGCAGTGGAAGGCAACGTGCTCATATGTCTGCCGGCTGGCAAATACTAACCTAACTGAGAAGGTCATGCAGTTTACACTTTGATTGCTGCAGTTTGGGTTATGTTAAGCTACAGAACAGAATTCAGAGGGAGGAAGGAAATGCTGGTTTGTAATATATGGCAATTTTGCAAGTTGTATTTCAAATATAAATGCATTTTTCCATGCTCTCTGAGTGCTTCCCTTTTCAAGGGTATTGGCATGCTTGTGGCAAAAGCAACCAAAGCAATTAATTAGGCACACAGTGAAAGATGGTATAGGAAAATAAAAGGTAAAGGTCAGTTGTTTCTCTGCTGGAAACCCTTACTCAAAGTCGTGCTGTCACGGTGGTAAGTTGGGCACGAAAGGTTGCAGGCTCTTTCCTGGCATGAGAAGGGGTGGCTGTTTGGGATCCAGCAACATCAGCTGTGAAATACACAGGCAGAAAGGTTCTTATATATTATATATACAAGTGTAACCCGGAATAAATAGTGCTATTCTGACTCACAAGTGTATTTCAGCTTGGTTGTTGTTTGTTACGGCTGGGGATGGCTTGCTTTTCAGCCCTTCCGTCCCACCCTTGGACACATCGATGAAGAGCAGCCTGGGAGTCCGAAGCATCAGCAGTATCCTTTTGTACTCCTTTCGGAAATTCTGGTTAAGCAGCCCATAGATCACAGCATTGAGGCAGCTGTTAAAATAGGCCATAAAATAGCTTAGGACAAAAAGCCACTCTGGAATGTGTGGCTGCACTTTGGAAGGATTAATTGAAACAGCAAGGCCGATAAAGTTTAATGGTCCCCAGCACACAGCAAAAAGGACAAAAACCACAAACATAGTCAAGAAATTCCGGATGTCGGCAGCTCTGAACTTCTGCTTACAGTCTTGTCTCACCCGGTGTTTGACTTGAATCACCAAAATCCAGATCCGAAGGTAGCAAAAAGTCACGATGGACAGCGGGACAATGAAATGGACGACCACCACTGTGATAGTGTACGATGTACTCACCGTCTGGGCAAAGGTGCAAGAGTAAATCCGGGGGTCATACTGCAAGGAGCCAACAAAGAAGTTTGGCACAATGGCCACCACCGTGAGCGTCCAGGTCAGACAGATATAGCAGCAGGTGTTCTTCAAGTTGAAGAGCTTATCATACCGAAGGCTGTGGCAGATGTAGCAGTAGCGGTTGATTGCAATTGCAGTGATGTTGAAAATAGACCCAATGACGCTTAAGCCCATCAGGAACCCACTGATCTGGCAGTGAACGTTTCCCATAGTCCATCCATTATGGAAAATGGCACTCAAGATTAGAGGATACGGATACACCGCCACTACCAAGTCTGCGACAGACAAGCTGACGACGAAGATGTTGCCTACGAAGAAGGACAAGAGACCATGAGAGGTTAGCACAGATCTGACAGGCAGCTTTCAGCTCAGAGCTCCTCTTCAGCCTCAGCTGCTCACAGCCTTCACTCCACCTACCATCTGGAGTCTGAAACCGTACAAAATTTCCTCTAAGCTTCATAAGACTTTGCTCTCCTTGTTAATAGGCCAGCACGGCAGCAGCCACCAGACAGCTACACAGCACTCACTGTCCTGCAGAGAGCTTCATTACTTTAAACAATACATAGAACACGATGATTTCTGTATTATCATACAGTGACATTCACAGGATCACAGAATGAATCAGGTTGGAAGGGACCTCTAGAGACCGTCTGGTCCAACCCCATCTCCACAGAAGCTCTGCTCATTATGGGCCTAAGAACTGGAGCAGGCAGGCTAAGTTTTGAGCGGTTTGTTCATTATACTGACAGCAATAGCATGGGAAAGGTTTTTTCTGGTCATTTGCAAATGAAAAGCTGTTTTCACCACAACTTTGCAGTGTTCATACTGAGGAGCACGTGTTCCAGGAGACAGTGCAGTCAGCCTTTACGTGCTTATCTTATCTGGTACTTCTTCCTGTTCCTTTAATATTTAAAGTTGTTCGGAGCAATAGGAAAGGTCAATCACTCCTGCACAGTCTGGGCCTATGCAGGGAATATGATTTATAAGCTGCTGTCAGCTACCTCTGCAGTGTGTGTGCTGCAGGTTGCCCACTTAGGCTTTAAAACCAGGAGAGTAGAGAATCTGTGCAGACATGACGTAATTTAACCCCTGCCGGACTGAAACTGGCACCGCACAGGAAGACATCTGCCAACAGCACTGCATGGACAGCCTGTGCAACCCGTGACTTCCCACGGTGGTTTCCAAAGGTTGGGAAAGGCTGCAAATCTTCAAGCACTGCCTGCAGAAGTAAGGGACACCTTCACACCACCAACAGGTTTCGAATTAACTCTTCTGGTTTTGAAAACTGTTCCTGAAACTAAATTAAATAATCTTTCCAAAGGGACCAGAAGCCAGGCTCCTGCAAATCCAAGCTGAGCAGATGCAAACAAGAGCAGAGACCACACCAAGGCACTGGTGCAAATCACACTGTCACCTCTGCAACAGGGCCCTGCAGCTTGCCAAGCCCAGGCGCTGCTGAGCAGAGCCAGCACAAAGAAGCCAAGGAGATGCAGAAGCGGCCAAGAGCTGTTCCTCCCCATGGCTGCAGAGGTCACTGCTCGTTTTCTGAGTCTGGTGTATTTTTAGGTAGGGAAAAAGCTTTTCAGTTCATTTTGCCAGTCAGACCAGAGGAGCACATTAAGAAAGGAAGTGTGAGGTCTTTAGAGAACTGGCAGAATGACAGGCGTAGCCGCAATGCTGGAAGGGATTATCTGCCAAAGTGCAGCTTTCTGATGACTAGACAAATCACCATTTCCAGAGAACTCAACGATGCTGAGAGGACAGCACACCAGAGAAAGCCATTTTCCAAACATCACTACCTGCAGGGTATGTCTGCAGTAGCAGGAAGGAAAACATTACTAGAGTATGGGTGGAGGATACGTTTAACATGTGTAAGGTGCTAGCACCTATGCACCCATGTGTTGCTAGCAACACCCCAGCCCACCAATCACACCAGCACCCTCTCTTCAAACCTCCATAACCTGCTGTCTACCAGATTATCTCAACCAAAAAAAAAAAAAAAGAATTGGAAAAAAAAGAAAAAGGGGCTTTTTTTTCTGTAGTATATGTGAAGAGGCTCTCTGAGAGCTCAGTTCAGCTAGGTCACTGGCTTTGGTATTTGGAAAGCATACCCAAGGGCTGTTGGAAATCACAGCTGTGTTGTCAATGCAGTTGGCTCATTGCTATGTTTGTTCCCAACAAAAACCATCAGCGCCAGTCAACAGCTCCCATCAGGCAGCAGAGCACACTTCACAGCGGCTGGAAAACAGTCCAGACTTGAGAACAGCCCACGGTAGCACAGAGCTGAGACAGCTGACACGAAGCATCATTTTAAAGCAAATATTAGCACAGGTCAGGCAAAGGGCTGAAATCTCAGCAGGAGAGAGTTCACATGCACAGCCCTAACACCGCACACCACTTCTGGGGCTGCCCTGCCTGAGCGTTCTGCTTTTTGCTGATTTCATACTCACTTAGAGCTTTTTAAAATGCAATCACTGAACCCGATCCCCACATAATTAGCTCTGCTTATTGCCTCATGTCAAGTGCAGAATCGCTTGTAATTGGGCTTAGAGCTCATGCAGGCACCCAGAGAAGGAGCACTACTCTGCAGCAAAACTCACGTTCCTGCCATCACTAACACGTCACCTCAGCAAAAGGCAAAGTGGGTCCTCAGCACCAGAACCTCTCTCAGGAAGTTTTTCCCGAACACTGTGGACTGCAACCTTTGGCATTTCCTGGAGCTGAAAGGCAGCCATGTGCAACAGCCGGCTCTGAACCAGGCAATGCAGAACAAGGCTGGATATCCAACTCCACTTATGGGAAAGCAAACCTGCCAGGCTCTGCTCTGTGCTCCCTCCACTCCCGGCCCTCCTACCACCAGGAAGGCAATTGCTCTGGCATGGTGTCAGCTACCTGAAAATAAAGTCAGAAAGCTTAACTCGGCACCGTTTTGCAGAAAAACACTCATCTTCCCTTTTATTTGGCAAGATGGTCAGTTTCATATTTTTCTCCTGGTAGGTGAATGTGGAGGTCAGAGCCATACAGCAGCCCCTTGCCAGCCGATCCTGGCAATCAGTACATTTTTAATGACTGAGTACTCCAATGAGGGGGCACGCTGCATGCCTCCAAGCAGAACAGGCCTTTCAACACGTGGAAATTAGCTGCTTATTATTTAAAAAAATGTGAACTTCAGCCCTGAATGCAAAGCCATGCAGCTACTGTGGAAAGGTAAACAGTCTCTACTAATCATCTTTTACATTTCACTACTGAATTTTTTATATTTTTCTAACAAAAACCAAAGGAGTAATACCAGCAAGCAATACCAGCAGGACATTATCTCAAAATTATCTGCTGCTGTAACACTCACTGTGTCTTTTTCTCTTTGTAAGCATGCAACTGTAATTCCTCATTGCCTTTCACACTCTCCATCATGTTTTTAACTTTTACGTGGCGTGAATTGGTTTGTGTGTCACTGTGTTCCATCCTGCTGCAGTCACACAAGGAGCTCAAGTGGTGTGGATGGCAGCCTGCCCCACACTTAGCAGCAGCGCAGAGAAACTTGGAAGTTTTCCACATGCCATAGGTCCAGCACAAGGCTATGGACTATAGAGGTACAACACAGTTCACAGTGTAATCCACAGGTTACCGGGAACACAGAACAGCCTGAAGCCCGGCAGCAGAGCAGGTTATAACCATGTGCAGGTAATGCAGAAGGAGATTATCCCAGGGTGCCTTCTGCCCCACCACTTTGTGAGCTCCACTCCTCACTCCCATGCTCCTACACCCATGCTTCTGCTCACTCCAGCTGCTGCTCCTGTACCCAGAAGCTTCCCGGAATTCTGTGACCACACAGGTTATCTGAGGACTTACTGTCAGGGCCTGGCACTAGCTTTCACACACATGGAAGCCCTGCAACGAGTTCCGCAAACCAATCAACCACAAAGAATGGTTTCCAATGGCAGGCTGCCCAATCGCCACCTGAGTGCCAGACAAACACACATCACTCTTCTACAGAGATTAACTGAGCATCATTGTGCAAACAGAGGGGTCACAGCCCCGCAGGGAGGAGGTGAGCCAGGAGCGGGCTGCAGGTGCCATAGGGCTCTCCCCGGCAGCCAGAGCAGGTGCTGCACTTCTGCCCAGCTGCAGGCAGTGACTGACAGCTGGAGAGCAGCAGGTGCAAGAGCATACGCTGAGAAAATGTGCTAAGGTACACAAAGTGTTAGAAGTTTGCTGGTGTTTGTGTTTGTGGTGACACTTCTCTATTTGCAGCTTGCAGTAAGAAGCATCTTAACCTTTATGCTTCTCTTCCCAGCTTTTATAACAAGCAGGCTACCCAGGGAGGTGAGGGAGACACAGATACCGGAGGGGTTCACGAACCATGGAGATGTGGCACTGAGGGACGTGGACAGTGAGCACTGTGGGGTGGGCTGGGGTTGGACTGGGCGATCTTAATGGTCTTTTCCAATGTGAATGATCCTATGACTCATGTCTAGAAGGAGATAAACTGGAACTGAGACCCACATCATCTTCAGAGGGATATAAATACATATAATAGAGTTCGATAAACAATTCAACAGGCCAGAACTGTAAAGCAAGCCTCTGATGACCACTTTTACTCTATTTAACCTTTGAAAGCTTACCCTCACTGCTCAATGCAAAATGCAAAATGCACCATTTGCCTCAAGCAAGATAGATAAAGTCTTAAAAGCTTTATTCAGCACGCAACAGGACTATTAGCTGTGACAGCCTCCTTTCTGTGTTTGTTTTCACCTGCCACTTGCTGTGCATCTGCTTGTACTACACCGACCTCCACTCTGCAGACACAGAGTGCACGCTGGGTTCTGCACAAAGCAGCAGTTCACAGAAACCCCTTTCAGAACAACGTTGTTATTTTTACAATATGAAGATGGAAGTGAGTTCTCAGTCATGTTGTCACATGCAGCTGTTTTGGATTTTGGTCTGATCATAATTCTGTGGTGCTTGTGGCTTCTGGACCTGCAGCCCTCACTGACGAGCATCTCCAGCATCAGGAGCTGAGAGGGATGACTGCAGGGCACAAAGTAAGTGCCTGCTCAGAGAGCATCAGCTCAGCCTCCTGCAGGGCCTGTGCTCGGTGCTGCTGCTGCACACAAGCTCTAAGCTGCTTGGGGAGCTTGCCCTGAGAGCATCACACACATGGCAACAAAATGGCAAATAAAATCCAGATTGACATTTTGACATGGAAAGTGTTTGACAGGAGAGCCCAAGCGAAAATCTGAGAAACCCTCCCCAAGGTCCAGGCAACAGGAGAAAACCTTGCTGCTTAATTCATTAATCCATAAATTCTAATTGAGAATTTCATTTGAGTATTTAGGAAGCCTGTTCCAAGAAGGAATAAACAAGAGAAAGAAAAAAAGCATCTGATCGATTATCCCACACCACTGCTCCCCCGGGATCCAGAGGGCACAAAGCACGGTCTCCTGCAGCCGAGCAGACAAGGCAGAGGGGCTGCCAGCCTCTCTCAAATTCCGACTGTGCTGCATAAAGCGATACTGAGGGTAATGAACATCCAGGGGCATGCAGCATGTTTGCGATGTAAGGTTAGAGAATGTGGAAATATCCTATGTAAGGACACAGTGAAGGTCCTAGATAAAAGTAAAACACTGCAGGATAATTTAACTTTTTTCTGGCAAAAGTTCTTTGAGCTCTCTCCACACTGCTTTGACCTCAGAGAGCAGCAGTGAGCTCTGAGTGCACCATCGCCTGTTTTGCTGGTACCATTCCCAAAAGGAAAGGTGTGAGCACTCAGTGCTGCCCTGTCTTGCAGCAGGACCACATCTGTGGAGGAGCGAGGGTACGGCAGCCCAGCATCCCTTCGGCACCACGACTGGAAGCCTCAGAGCCCACCTTGGCCATGGCCGCAGGAAGCTCCTTGCCCTCTTGTTGGGTCAGAAGCCTTGCTTCTGGAGGATGGGGAAACGCCACCGCAATCACAGAAGTAGAAAGGACCAGTTCCCACACACCTCCATCACATTCATTTTTTTCTGCTCCATGTGTTATTTTGTCTGCTAGCTAGAGAAAAGAACTGCTTACACTGCTAGGCGGAGGACTGGATTTTAGATGCTTTCAGGTCATGACCTTTAACTGTATTGCTGTCAAAAACATATCTGAGCCATGCCTTCAGCTGCTCTAATTGAGTGCAGTGAAGGGCAATCATTTGCAATGTTTACACTCCAGAGATTCACAACTTTCATTTGGCTAAGGCCAGCCAGCTTCAAAGCCAGATCCGAGCTCGTCAGTCTGTGGAAATGGGCTGGAAATGGAAGACCAGCCCTGCTCACAGGATTTCCTATCTTTCCTTACATTGCTTACCATTACACTGGAAGCATTGTAAACACCAGCGCATTTGCCCTTGGTATGCTGCAGATGAAAGGCAGACATTGACTCTCAGCTGAATAAAATGAATTGAATTCCCTCCTCTTCTAGAATTTTTAAAAGGGGTCAGCTCTTTGGTGCCAGTTACTTTCAGCCTTCAGGAGATGCTGTAGCACTAAATTCGGATGACCTTTTCAAGATACACCTGAATACCATTTTAGAGACTCAGACTTGAAATAAGACAGTATTGTGCAGCACCCAACTCCAGGAGTGAGAAAGCTTAACTCAGACAACAGAGAAAAAGCTCAGCCTGGACAGAGATGAGCACAACACAGAATGCTGCCCTGAATCCAACCTCACTTTCTAACAGAGGCTGAGGACAGTCCTCTAACGCATACTGATCCTGACAGCACTGAGCCTCTAGCACTCTGTGCAGCAAGAACAAGAGACTAGCATCAAAATAAGTCAGCTGTCACATAAGGCCATTTCTAGATAAAAGAAAATTAATTTATAAAAAGACTAAGTCTAAATCAATGATTAGAGGAATAATAACGAAAACCTTGAGACAACAGAACAGAGTTACACTGTGTACACATGATAAAATAGAGCATCTGTGCTCTGAACATCCTCAGCTCAGAGATGCTGAGATGGGCTTAAATGCCCGGAGAAAGCTTGTCTGCTTTTCTCATTCTCAGTCATTCTAAAGAAAACTGTTTCCTTTCCCAGCACAGAAAATGGTTGTGCTACCTCAATTACTGTTCAACCAGCCTTCACAGTCTGCTGAGAGGAGTAACATTGCCTGCATCACAGATGGAGAAAGACAAACCCATCATCTGCTGGCCTGGCCATGGCTATGAGAAATGTGAGAGAAGCAGTACATGTAAGGAGGAGACCAGAAAGTGAAAGAAAATCTTTCCTAGAGCTTCTGTTCATTCACAACTAGCTACTAATCCCATTGAAAACAGAGTTACTTTCACCTGGGAACACTTTAGAGACTCCGATACAATTGCTCTGGCCAACATCCAGTGCAAACAATTCAAGTTGATTTAATAATAAGAAGGATACTGGAAAAAATTACCTCAAATAAAAAATTAAAAAAAAAAAACAACAAAGCAAGCCCTTGAGGACCTTTTTACTTTTCCCAGAAATGAGTCCAAAAACAATGTTTCCCAGATCATCAGCAATCTTTGCTTTAGATATTCCACAGGGCTTACAGGACTCAAGTTGAGTCTGGGTCCAGGATGGGCAACAAAGAGCCACTGATGATGTGAGAAACTCCTGGGAAATGGGGAGTCCCAAGTGAATTACAAGAGGACATCTCCTTCTGGTTTTTTTTTTTCCAATGCCTTGTGACATTTAGTCATCTCTGAGGTGCAATGTGTTCAGATATTAAAAGAGAAAAGCAGTCCACACTATACCTGTTCTAACATAAGCACGCGTGAACGTGATTCAAATGGATGTGCTCCAACACCGATCACAACAGGAAGTCTAACTGTGACTAATATCCAATTAGACGAAAAAGGATAAGATTTTATGGGACTATGACACTTAAATTACTGGAACAACATCTTTCAATAAGTAGGCACATGTGCAGGCAGAAATACACACGGTAAATGGGAGATCTTGCACTCGTGGAGCACAGCCAACGGGGCTGAGCAGACACCTCTGCTACCAGCAGCTTCCAGCACAAGAGCACTGCTGGATTCTGTTCTTACACAAGCAACATCTTGACCTCAGCAAAAACAACAAACAAACACCAGAAAGAATAAAAGATTTTGGGGGAAAAAAAAGCCATTCATGTGAACCAGAGAAACTCTGAGGTTGCCTAATCCCGAAATACCCTGAGTCCTACTTTCCTGTCTGTAATGATGGGGGCAGACCTACTTTAGAGTTGCATAATCACCATCAAGCGATGGGGCTTTTAAGTGTCTCCTTAAACTCTTCTGCCCTTTCTCTTTTTATCTCTACTGAAGTTTTCTCAGCAAGAAATAAATCACAGGGATTTCTTCTCTCTGAAACTATTTAACATCCCAACCAGAATACTTCAAAGTGGTACCATGAAACTTTTGCCTTATGACTCCTATCACAGGCTTAGAGACAGGACTATGTGCAGCCCTTCAAATGCCAGCCCCGCATTTACCCAGTCACTGAATGCTGGGGAGACTGCTTCCCCCTCCAGTGCCCGCAGGGCTGGGGTACAGGCAAGAAACCCACCTGAGACACAGCTGAAAGCCACCCCAGAGGTCAGTTGATCATCCCTGCAGGCACAGCTTCTCATCCTAAAGGTTACCAACAAGATGGAGTACTGAAGATGAAGGCCATCGCCCTTACTCGAATCCAAGCAGCCTCCCATCCCCCATGCTGCAAATAGAGGTTTTAATCGTGTGCTGGTTGAGCAAGCCTAGAAACAAGGGAAGAACGCAGCAGCACCTCTAGCCAGTGTGCCAGCTCCCCCAGGCAGGGTAAAGCAGAGAAGAGCACTGGCATTTCACACTGCCTTCTGCTACTGAAGTGCTGCAACTCCTGTCAGCTTTAGAGGACACCCTTTCATCTGCCACTAGCTCTCCAAAGGCAAGAGAAATGGTCAAGACTGCTATTTTTTTGAAAGAAAAACCTCACTCACTCAGCCACTTCTGAAAAGCCCTCTTCCTTACTGCTAGGCTTTCCTTGTCTAAAAGCAGCATTTTTAAAGAGCTGTCATTTGTCAAGCGTAAGATACGAATTCCTGTCTCCCTGTCTCTTCAGAATCATTTGTAACTCTCCATTTCCTCTGCCTAGCAGGATTCACTGATATTTTTGCCTTTCATTGCTGAAATCCCATGTTGTCAGCTGTCCCCGGTGATGCATTTTTATCAACAAGCTCCAAAGTGACAAATTAACTACGGAGCTACATCAGTATGAAACAAAGGCTGGGCTTAGTACAGATGCACCTACAAGAGATCTTTGTATCCAAATACAAACACAGGTATCATACATTCATCTTGAAGTGTTTAGGGCTTTTGCAGTATCACGTATCACTAAAAACACCTTTCTGAGAGGGGGCTGTTTTGACAGGGTTAGAAAGGTTGGGAATTTCTAGTCCCCAGCAGGAGCGTAACACACGACCCCAGGGCAGGCAACGAAAACTCACAGCATGCTGCCCACCTCCTTCTCCAAAGGGAGCCCCCATATCAAGCTGTTAGGAACACAGACAGTACAGGCAGATCTGAGGCAAGTTTAGTGCGTGCTGCAGAGAGCTTTGCAGAAATTCTGCCAGAAAATTTGCTTGGCACATTGCCGGAAACGTGTGAGAGCTTTGCACATTAATGAGAAACTCAGCAGAGTCCAGCAAACGCCGTGCGCTTTGTGAGCAGAGCTGGCAGCATGGCCAGTGTGAGTGCATTTCCCTGGTGGGGATGTGAACGCACCCGCAGTGGTTGTGCCCCTACCTGTGCAGCTCAGCTGACACCCAAGAGCCAGCAGGTCATCTTCAGTCCTGCAGGACCGTCCTTGCACTCCATGCGAAGCTATCAACAGCCTGAAATAGCTCAGTCAAACATCTGCATGCATTTTAAGGAACCCAGGGGCGATGCGCAACATCAGAGCTCAAAGGTAGCGGGGTCTGCAGCGTCAGTAGCAGATGGAAGGACATGCATGGAAGGACAGAGCCCCAGCACGGGCTGCAGGCTGCAGCCAGGCACGGGGCAGGATGCCCCAGCCACCACAGCTACCGCCCAGGCAGATATGCCCAAGGAGCACGCTGGCTGCACACCACGAAACACGCAGAGCCTACGCCAGCAGCCAGCATCTCAGCATCAGGAGTGCAGGGCATGGAGCGCTGTCACTAATTGGGATGAGGCAGGAGCGAAGGGCAGAACAGGGCAAGAAGTCTTCTTTGGTCTCCCCCAACAGATCAGAGTCTTTCCCAAATTCAGCTACATAACAAAGCCTTTAGAAGGAGAACTATGGCTTCCTCTGCCTTAGGAACAAAGCGGGAGCTCTCATGCCAGTGCTGCCTTCTGATACTGTCCTTTTATCATTTGTTCGGGAATGAAACTGTAACAAGGCAGATTTATATCAAATGACAAATAACAGCTGTGGGGAACAGAAAAAAGTGTCACACTTTATAAGAACCCTTTAAGACCCTGACAGCCTGAAACACACTGTCAAAGTGGCAAATGCAGCCAAAAAGGGGAGACAGATCACAGCAGCTGCTAAACCTAATGAGAACTTGTTAAAATTAAGGGCCACTCTCCCCCTTTCATATTTAGTTTCAAAACACCACGTAAAGAAATTCAACCTTTTATAAAGACTGTGTCATTAGTGCAGATGTGACACAAAACCCTGGCAAAGATTTCAGATTGAAAGGTAACTCTTAACTCCCAGGCGGTGGCTAAAACCCTAGGAATACATTAATCTGGTATTACACTGAAGCCCTCCAATATTAAAGCCATAAATCTTGCCAGAATGAATTTCACCATTATTCACTTGGTGTTATAATATCGCTTAAAAACCTGCAAGCGTTCAACTGGGAGAAAGGGATGCTGATGGGTCTGGAGCATCAACTATGAAACACAACCAGGACTGACAAGTATCCTGCAAGCCAAGTGATCGGTTTTGCCTTGAGGATGCTGACTTCCAGAGGAGATGGGAGCATTCTGCTTCTAACAGGTCCAAAATAAATACTGAAAAACCAAATGAAATACTTAATCTGCCAGCCAGGCCCAGATTACCCCCAGCAGGAGCGTGCTGTGCTAACACTGCTCTGCAATTCTGCACCAGGCAGTCCTGCAGGGAATCACTCAGACCCAGTCTCTCTTTGGAGCACTGACCACAGAGACAAACAGGAGACTCACTGGGGTTTCAAGCGAGGAATCTGCCAGGTAATTGCCATGCAGTCTTGAGCAATGCCACTGCTTGGCATTTTAGCTCCTTGTTCTGCCAGCAGCAGAGGATGACGATGGCAGTTGTGCAGACCAGAGGAGCTCCTGACTAAGTCCAACACAGACTGCTGTACTCAGAGCTGTCCCGCTGCTCCCACTTGGGAACCATTCGTGCTCTAAGCTGGATGTACTGAATACAGCCACAGTCCGGTCCTGGACTGCCAGTGCTTCAGTGCGCACGCCCTGCGTCAGCCTGCAGAGCTGCCCGAGGTCTCCTCAGAAGAAACCTCATCAGCTTAGTTCCCCCCAGGGCTCCTGCTGCCTGCACGCCTCCCAGCGGGACCCACTTTAACTAAGAGTTCACACACACCTCTTGGGTTCCTGAAACTGAACACATGCCCACCTACCAGGAAACAGAGCTTTGGCACCGGTGTACAGCAGCACGGTGTTGTGTCCCTGGCTGTAATAGCAGCACTGTGTGACTGTTGGGAGGAATGACATGGCTCAAACTGCCAGCACTGCACTGCATGGTGCTCTAGGACCACAACACACACAGGCAAGGCACAAGAGAAGGACACGGGAAGCACAAATTATTGACTTTTTCTTTCTTTTTTTTTTTAAGTCAGCATTTTCTGCACAATCCTCCGATGGAGCGGCCGTTGTGGAAGACACAGCACTGTGAATCACTGTGACGGTATATGCGAGAGCTTCCTCAGACTGTCCAAAGACAGACACAAGCCGAAGCATACATAGGGGCCGCTTCTGGGTAACGGCAGCGTTTACAGCAATGTCATCTTCCAGCAGTCTATTCTGGTAATCACAGAATTGCATAAAGCATGGCTGAATGGATGCGGAGAGGTTACCTGATTCACCGTCTTCCTCCTTGGGAGACAGCACAGTGAGCTGCCCTCACCAGCTGGGGTGCCAGCTGCCCCCACCAGCCCAGCAGACACTCACCCCTTCTGTGTACAAACCTCAGAGTATCAGTGCTCCTCTTTTTTCCTATCCATTCCCTTGAGAAACGAAGTGTGGCTGATCACAATGTCTGCCTTTCTCCAGTCATTTTTGTTTCTGAAGGCCAGCTTCATTCCCATTTTATAGAAGAGTGGATGACTCATTAAAAAAAAAAAAAGGTTTCTACACAATGGAAACAATGGTTTTCAGCAGAGCGGGGATATTGTTTGTGATCACACTCATTTAAAAGGTATAGGGTGACCCAAGTTTTCCAGGAAAGCGGGGCATTCAGTTTTTACAAAACTACAGACCATGGAACAAGTTCATACATACACAATGCAGAACTGGCCTGTGGGAAAACTGGCTTCATTTCGGAGCTCAGGGATTAGCTCAACTTTTGTACGGATGACGCTCAAAACCAGAAAAATCAGAGGTAATAACAATGCTGGTGAGAAGTTGCTGCCAGTGTCAGGTTGAACTAACCCATCTGTAATCCCTCAGCCTCGAGGAGGAAAACTGCACGTCTCATCGTGGGCATGGAGCTATCTGCTGAAGTCTCCTCCAAGCCCCAAATGCTTCAGCAAGACTAGCAAAGGCAGCAGCAATAGCACAGATGTCTTTTGGAACTTGCATGCTCCAAGGCTGGGAAATCAGCAAACAATCCACAGACAGACACGCTACAAAAGTCCCAGTGGTGGAGAAAGTCTCCATCAGAGTTTAGACTTCAGCTAATAGCAGAGCCTCTGTCTATGAGGCCCTAATCCATGGGAAACAAAACGGAGGAAATGAAGCCTGGTGAGACAGGCCCACCAAGGAGAGCAGGAACAGGGCTCCTGAGGGGAGCTGGCACTGACTACTATGGGGCACATGCGTGCAAACAGTAGAGGCAACAGCATCTTTGTGACAGCATGCCCTGTACTGCAGTGACGAGGACTGCATGCTCCAGGAATCCAGTCCCACGAGTTCTTGGAGAAACGCTTCCTTTGCAGAAGTAGTTGCCGTAGAATAAATAAATAAGCTAAACCTGCAAAAAATACATATGTTAGGAAGGCAGCAAGCCCAGATTTAAGTGGAACAATCACTGCGTAATGCCGCAGTAAAGCAGAAAGGTTGAGGGTTACCTAAATTGCCACTTGAGAAAGAAAAAGCAAGACAAGGAGGCTGAAGTAGTGTTAGCCAGCACAGACAAATTGGTTCGCTAATGGATCTGATGCTGACTTAATCTTCTGATTTGGCAGTGCCCTGAGAAGCCTGTTCTTTTTGCCTCCCCTTACCTAAATGAAATTAACCTATTCCAGAAAATTAAGGACAATTTATCAGGCCACTGAGGGTGGACTGCTTGTTGGAGCTGGGTCTGTGTTGTTCCACCCGAGACAAAAGAGAAACTTGGCAACTGAGAAACATGAAAACGGGAGGGCTGGCAGTGTCCATGCAGACTCTGGCTTCCTGGCACCCCAGTGCACAGCCTGCACACCCCGTCCTGCATTCTGGAAGCACTGTGTGCACATTGGTGCTGCAGGGAATGTCACTGCCAGCTTCTGAATGAGCACTGCAGGGCAGAGTATTTTGCTGCGATGCCAAGCCCTTTTCACTTTTTGGTGAAGCTGAAGGTAGCTGAGGCTGCACAGGGGGACTTCAGGATGTCACACTCTCCTTTGCTACCTTCCAGGCACAAGGCAAGACCCACAGCAGCAGCAGCAGAGGGCTCAACCCTGGGTCTGGGGACAGCGGGAAGGGCAGGAAGCATTTCACATGAGCCACTGAAGCCAGCATTCACAGGTCCTCTGCTCCATCCCATGACCCTCCTGTGGGTAGTGGACCCTCCTGCACCACAGACGTGCCTCTACCTCCTGCAGTTACCTTCTCCCTCGCATGATCTCCAGCAAATGTGCGTGCTGAATAAAGAAGTGATATTGGGATCTTTATCCACGTTGGGGGTTCTGTTGCGAAGGAAGGCAA
>JAOWBP010058949.1:29043-39157 GCA_028571105.1 Tragopan temminckii
GCAAATGTGCGTGCTGAATAAAGAAGTGATATTGGGATCTTTATCCACGTTGGGGGTTCTGTTGCGAAGGAAGGCAATGCATCAGCATTTCATCACAATTTCATCACATTGTGAAAGTGAAAATGTGTTGGGAAGGTAACAGCTCTGGTGACACTATGTAAAAGCAGGGGAGCAAAGCCCTGCTCTGCAGTGCACCACCGTCTCCTGCCTATTCACAGATTGTTTTCCATGGATGTGGTCTTTTGTTTACATCAACACTTGTGGCTATTGCAACAGTCAAACAAACATCCAGCAGATACAAATTCAAGAGCCTAAAAATGATATGCTTATAATTATCATTAACAGTCATTATGAAAGCATCTGAGAAATCTTCCAACCCCCTATCCAGGATAATAGAATTCAGAGTTTACCAATGCTCCAGAGATATATTTTGGAAACTAGAATGACATAATGCAAAATATATTTCATTACCCACATAACATCCAAGACAAAACTAGATATTGGATAAAGGCCAGATGAGAAGTCACTAACTTTTGCAGTTCTGTAGCTCATGGGGTATTCAATCTTTAGATAATTGCACAGGCTCAGACTCCGGCACATGATATCACACAAATGATTACCTATCTGCTCTCATTTCCCAGAGATACATGATCACAGAGGCCTTAATGGGAGGACACCACACAACCTCATCGGGAAAAAAAATAAACACACTTTATCCTCAAAAGAGACCGTTAAGACACCGAAGGGATGTGGAAAATTGGAAATAGCATCCATGCTGAGAGCATAAGTGATCCTTCTCTTACGGAGAACAGAACTGGGCTTCTGCACCTTACTGGGAAAAGCAGAAAAACATTTGCAGACACAAGTCCTACTATGAGAGCCATAAATCCACATCCCACAGTTCCTACTGTTCCTCTCCTCTGATTTCTACTTTGGCCCTTGTTGCTTTCTTCAATATTTCAAAGGATAGGGAAGAGCCAGACACCGCTGCAGCCAAACCCATTGCATCACTTCCCTTCTCAGCACAGGAGGTCCCCAGGCGATTCCCCCTCTCACAGGGACTTTCCCAGCAGGGCAGCTCCCACAGGGAGTGCAACCGATCTCACTGCTTCTGCAGCAGCAACGTCGGGAGCACAGCCTTAAAGGATGGCTTTGACAGATGTATTTAACAACAGTGTGCAGGCAACATCACAAGTTAAACTCTTGTTTCTGGGTCTTTTCTGTTCTTCAACCCTTCATCGCATCCAGCGCATGAACCATCCTAATTTTCAGGTTTTAGCAGAAGAAAGAGCATGAAGCACCACACAAAATCAAAACTGCATAAAGTGCTTGCTCATAAGGTAATATTAAATTCTCCCCCACTTCAAATTTTCTCTCTAAATTATGATGAATATGTACAGTATTTTGAATGGAACAAATCACAGACCCTCCCAGAAATGACACAGAGCCCCGAGGCAAAGGGCTGCCATACATGCCATCCTGGATAAACTGCAGAAATTCTCTATATTTTGATTGTTCTCCTTTTGCTTAAGCGTCCTGCACTTTCACCTCTGTACACAAACCACGTGTTGGACATGGAATACCACCAGAATCGAAAAGCATTCTGAAAGCCAAGTAAATAAGATCCATACTTACCATGTTGGACTACTCCGTGGAGACCAGAGGGCTCACGTGCACTCTCAGGAGAAGAGCTGGGGGTCATCTGTCCCCTGTCCCACCGCCAGCAGCAGCAGCTGCCTCCCAGAGAACGCACACTGGGCTGCGGGAAGCCAGCGTGCCCCAGGAGTGCTTCTCCTGACATGCAGCCAAGCACTCCACGCTCACATCTAATATTAATGCATGTAATATTAATACATGTAGTATTAATACAACACGCTCCCTTTCCTAATGAGAGCACTCAATTTTAAACTCTGCTCCGGTAAATATGCAAGAAAATTTTACAAAGTGGTTGACGCATAAAGCTTTCACTTACCAAGTTAATGAAGCTAACTGGAGGAGGAGATAAGGCAAGGAAGCAGCAGTTGAGGCCCGGAAGGGAGGGAAGGTGCTGTGTCTACATGAGACGATGTGCAAACAGTGGCCAGAATACCCAACTGATTCAACAAAAACACACCCTGACAAAGCAGACAAATCTTGATGAGTCTCTTCCAAGAGAAGCCTGCATCACATAAGCCTAACTTGGTGTTAGCTCAAGCATCTCCAGGTGATGGCTGCCTGGGACTTGAGGCTCTGCCAGTGACAAAGCAGTGGGAGAAGCCCGGCAGTCCCTACAGATGCCCTGGCTAACCAGGTCAGGTGCATGTCTTGCCTAGAGTAAAGCCCCCATTGTATACAGAATGGCCCAAGCTGCATCCATTATACAAGACATTCTGAGAGCAAGTGTCAGCTCCGTGCTTGCTGCCAAAGAGCTCTACAGGAAGTACAGGAAACTTTGCTGCAGAAATAAGTCAAACTACTCTCATCCCAAAACAACACACAGGGCCAAATTTGCAACCTTTTATTTTCCCCGTTTGGTAGAGGGGAATAATCTCACACAACAGCACATGTCCAGTATGACTGCTTTGGAGAAATGAGAGGCTTACACCTTAGGGAAGTGTAAAACCTGAATCACTAAGGTTTCCTCAGCAGCAAGGGAACGAAACATTGCCTCCTGGTGATTAAGAATGTAATTATTAGTTCTGAAACACTTTGAATTACAAGGTACATTTTCTTTAAATGGGCACTATCGTTACTGCAAGCCGATGTGAACCACTGATTTACCCATGACTCAACAACCCCACGTGTTTGGAGCACCGGGCACTTTTTGCTCGTGCATTGTCCTGCTGGCTGGTTGCCATAAGCAATCAACTGAAATGTAAACAGAAGCTTTTGGAGCAAAGTTATTCAGAACAGATATATAAACTAAAACACCAACTACAGTGATATCTTACTAATGGTTTCTTCTAAACTCTTAACATCTATATGTGCACACTTGGATCTCAATAAAGCTTACAGGCAATCTCAAGTTCAAGGCCATATTCAAGCAAACCTTCCCACTCGGACTCACTCTACAATTGGGAGGAAGTCTGTCAGGCAGCATAAAATTTCTGCTGATAAAATCTGAATCAGGCTTCCCCCGTGGTGACGTTAATAAAATATCTCCTATTAATCTGCAGTACTTCCTCCACTTTCTAAAGTAAAAAAGCCTGGCTCCAGTGACTTCACTGCAAAGCAGGTCTTAAGCAAAATTAACCACAGAAGAAGAGAAAAAGACTTTCTAAGTTTCCCAGATACACTGCTGACAAGAAATGACACATTTAACTGCTGTGTAATTGCAATATAATTTTCATACTGAAAAGACACGAAAAAAGTGGCTGTCTACAAACCAGCATTGCACTGCAGGAAAAGAAGTGTCAGAGCCTGCTTGTTTCATTTCATCCCACCTGCAAGGAAATGTGGGCATCTTTCAACACTCGGAGCAAATGGACAACATCTCTTTCGAAGGTAAGAAAATGGTGAAGGACTGTCGATGGAACGTGAGCACCCGAGCAGCTGCAAACTGCTTTGTAAGGTTAACAATCCACCAGAAGATCTGCAGCCTACTCTGGGGAAAAATATGTCTCAAAAAAGGAAGCAAATAGGAGAGAACTGCAGTCAAAATGTAAATAAGGAAGGACAGATGCCACCGCGGGAAGGCAGAAATAGTCCTGCTCCTTGTAAGACCTACTTGTTTCTTGCCCGCTGCTCCACTTCCATTTCTGTATAATTTATTCCAAAGCAAATGTATTATTTTAAAGACTCCGCAGAGAAGGCAGTGCCTGTGCTGAGGGACACAATGCTGGTGTTCAGCCACCGGTTATTTCTTGCTCCCACACTAATCGCAGAGGCTCTGTGTAGGCTGGGATTTACCAAGATTTTAATTAACAGTTTCTGAGGGTAAAGCCACACCAGGAAGGCTCCTCTCATTAGCTAGTTAGCTAATTGACCCAGTCAGGCAGGGCAAGACAGTCTGACTCCCTGGTTTCCTTGCACAGAAGCCCTACACCTGGCACTCCCGCAGCCTGCTGCCCAGCTCCCATCTGATCGTCCCGCAGGAAGACTGGGCAGGCTGCAGCAGGCAGCACTGCTTGGCCTTTTGGTGCCCACCCGGACATGTGCCATGGGCACCACAGCTGTCCTGCAGTGAGCAGAGTGTGCTGACAGCCCTGCTGAGCCATGTGCGGATTGGGGCTGGCTGCCCAGCACCCGTCAGCGAGCTCCAGGGTGTCCGGCCACCCTGAAGCCGGTGCAACGGGGGGACTGTGCCCAAAGGTGGTGCTAAGATCATTTAACACACCCAGACCTGAGGGCTCTGCAGAAGACACTGAGCGGACGGTCTCAGAAGACACCGACTCGCTGGTTAAACCCAAACTTCCAATGTTCAGGAACAAGAATGGCTGAACGTCAGAAAGCACAGAGCAGTGCCATCATTGCGGGGCCGTACAGGACCCTGCACAGCATTCCCCTCCTCACCCCCAGCCCAGGGCATGGCCCCGTCCTCCTGCTGCGCTCTGCCATGGCCTCTGGATGGGATTAAACATTACCCATCCGGAGTGGAGAAAGAAAAGCAAACAAAATGCAAAGGAAATGGAAAAAAAAGAAAGAAAAAAAAAAAAAGCAAACAGAGCGCGTATGCCCACCTTCTCTCTTCCTGACACCACACAGAAACAAGCTTTCTTTGTGACCTCCCAGACTAAAAGGCGAAGTTCAATGAGCAGAGCCCCCAGAGGATGCAGACGAGTCCGATGCAGATCTCCTAATTAGAGGAACTTCACTGTAACTAATCCAAGCGTAGTGTGTGGAGACCTGGTAGCACAGCTTGTCTGAGGCGTGCATACTGTGCTGTGGGCACGTCCTGCTCCATGCAGAGCCTGTCCTGAGAACACCGTGTCACAGCAGAGCTCTCCTGAGGCCTCCCTGTGAGGAGCTGGGTCTCCATGAGGCCTCCCCACAGCCCCTTCACGTTCCCCTTCCTGTCAGCCAAGACCCCCAGCTCCCTCTGCAGCGTCCCATCCCCTGTGCTGTATGTCCAGCCAGGGCTGCTCCTTCCCAGGCACAGCATCCGGCACTTGCTCTTGTTAAACTGAATACAACCAGTGACCGCCCAGCCCTCTCGTTTGTCTGGATCACTCCAGAGGCCTGTCTGCACTCGACATCAGCAAACTTATTCAAAACACCTTCTAGTTCTACATTCAAGTCAAGAAGACAATAAAGAGAACTGCCCTGGAGAATCCCGCTACTGAGCAGCCGCCAGCTTGATGGAACTCCATTTACTATGACACTTTGGACCTGACCCATCAGCCAGTTGCTCACCCAGCGCGTTCTGGTTTTGCCTCGCCACATGCTGGACATTCTGTGCAGAAGGATGAGGAGCCCACCCTGGGCTCTGCTGCACACCTCTCCTCCCAGCCAGCACCGTGCCCACGCAGCAGAGCAGCCTGCAGAGCATGGGCAGCTGCTAGGGACCGGCCGAGGCAGGAGCCAGGGCTGCAAGGCAGGAGGTGCTGGCGCTGCTGTGAGGCTGCTAGCAGGCACTGAGAGAAGGGTCCTCACTCGGCTGGAAGAAACCTAAAACCTCCAGCCACAACTGCAGAAGTACTTAGCCCAGGAACACCTGCAGGGACTGCTGCTGCTCACGGCACAGAGCCAGGACAACATGCCCAGGAGGCTCCAGCAGACCACTGCCCCAGGACGGACCACCACCTCCCCACAGCATGCCCACCCCATTGCTTCTGGAGCCCACTGGGCAAACTGAGGAACACCGTGCTGGCCCACAGCCTGCTGTTTGCTACAGCCTCGCTGAAGCGAGAAAAAGGGCTGACCAGCAGCATCTCTCCCAGGCTGAGCCCAGCAGGGAGCTGCAGTCCCCTGACAGAGCTCTGCGTCCAGGCAGGCCAGGAGAGATCAGTGCCCATGGTGGGAGCTGCGCCACAGACTGGCAGAACAGATGAGCAGCTGCTTAAGGCAGCTGTCTATGATGTATAGAGAGAAATTATGTCATCTCAGGCTTGTAGCAGATGCCGGAGGGTTTGTGGTGCTAAAAAAAAGAAAAAAAAATTACTCTCAAACCACCTACATGGAGTCGGCAGCTTTCTAGGACAAGGAAATCCTGCAGGAGCTGGGAGGAAACCAGTCACAGCTCCCAAATGCATGTGAGATACGAAAACAGAACACGGTCCAACATGATGCCTCTAAAAGGTCAATTTCCCCAAACCACAACCAACCAGGCACAGAAATAACTGAACAAAAACACCTAAATAAAAACAAATGTGGCAGTGTTCAATGGGAGATGTTCAAAGAGACTTCAGCAGAGCTCTTCTCCTTCCAAAAGGAACAATGCCACATCCAAAAAAATTCACTTTGCTTAAAAGAAGGATCAGGACGGGAGCCAAATGAAGAATTAAATAAGTAACAAATAGAAAATCCACTACACAATTAATAGCTGGAAATAAAACATTTTGTAAAGGAAGCTAAACAGTATGACACGAAATAATGACTACAGGTGTGTCAGGAAAAAAAGCAACCATCTGTCAACGCAACAGGCTGATGGTAAAAACGTACAGCCAGTGTAAAGCAGAAGCATTTCTTTACATTTGCAGATATGAATGACTTGTCTATGCTTCAGTCAGAACCAACTTCTTTGAACTCCAGCAGCAAGTGCGAAAAGTATTCAACACTACTGCACACCTTTCAGGTCTGCAGAACAAGAAGTGGGGCCATGGCAGGGAGCTCCCCGAATCCCTAAGAACGACCTTTGTAAAAGAAAGCAGAGAAACATGTCACAGGGCAGTGCGGAAGTTCCGGAGGTCCTGGAACAATAAATAAAAGCCCACTCAGACACAAACGCTCGCGCCGTGCCAACATTCTCAGGCGGCTGAGGGCTGACCCAGGAAGCGCGGGCTGATAACCCCGGCTATGGCCTGCAGAGTCAGGCAAAGGGCAGAGCAAGCAGCGCAGGACTGGAGATGGAAACGCAATTAGTGCTGGTCAGCACAGCTCTGCGGGAGGAGGGCCTGTCAGACCCATCGGAGGGCTCCTCAGAGACTACACATTTGGCTGACAAAGGTAACCGTGCTGACATAACGCGCGCAGACTTGTGCGTGGCACTTGACTTGGGCCGGTGTGACAGCCTCCCACAAAACCCCCGGCACAACACAAGCACTGGGTGTGTGCGCTTCGAGGGGAAGGAATGCTGGCAGAGCCCGGGGGCCTTGGTGGAGTTACACCCACGCTGAGTGTCCCGTGAAGGCTCAGCTCCATGAACAGACGACGTCTCTACCAAGGAACGGGAGCCACGAGGCAGCAGAGCAGCTTTCTGCGGGGAAGCTCCAGGCTGCACTGGGTTTTCAAAGAATGCACATTTTGGCTGCATGCCTCTCTTTGCACAAAGTTCAGGAGAGCCACGGAAATGCATATCCAGAGCCTCTGCCCAAAGAACAGGCTAATTCTTTTAAAACGTTGACTATTTCTTAGTATAGTTTTCACATTTGTAAAGCTACAAGGATCCACAAATGACAACCTGCACGCTCAGATATGTAGCAGCTCCCACTTGGCCGTGCATCTGCACATGCCATGTAATGCACTTGCTATTTCCCACATGGGTCTGAAGTTACGCTCAGCCCTCTGAGCTCCATCTAACAACAGCATGGGGAGTATCACCACCCGTCTGACACGTCCTCCTTCCCACAGGGAAAGCAGAGGCAGTGGTTTCTCCTGGAGAGTTTCAGAGGTCAGACTGTGAAGGCTTTCAGCTGCCAGAAAAGTTCACTCCTCCTCATCTGCCTCCATAAAGGCACATGGACACCTCTCCTGCCAGAAGAGCAGAGCTCTGCCTCATGCATGTCCTTCACCTCAGCCTTCTCCGTGTCCTGCACCTCGAACACACAGACCGAAGCCTGGGATCCTGTTTGAAGCTCCCTGGCTACATGAGCAGCTCCACACACATGGGTGTCCGGGAAGTAAAGGCTGAACCAACCACTGCCGGGGAAGCCCAGAGCTCTCCATGAGTCTGGGTCCCCTCTGCCCACAGCCATCACCTTCTGCACTCATCCAGTGCCGGGAAACTGCTCTGTGCCCCAGGCAGACACTGCTGGGAACCAAGCACAAGCCTGCTGCGCTGTGCCAAGTCCTGCAGAGAAGGCCAGGACCAAAGCCCCATCCCCACGACAGCGATCACACACTGTGCAGTCCAGCTTCACAGCCCAGCCTGGTGCAGCTCAGCCTGGGTACAGCCCTGGCTCCAAGAGGACAACACTGCAGCTGCTCTCTTTCTGGATGCCCTACAAGCTTGCTCCAGCAACAGGGCTGGGTGCAACCAGGATTTGGCAAGAGCCGCCACATCCACAGTGGCATTCTTTTCATCTATTGCTTGGCTTAGTGTAGGCTTCAACAGGAGCAAGAAAAGCCTTTGCTCAAAGGACTTCCAACCAGACGCCGCACCATGCCCAGCCCTGCTCCCAGCACTGCCCAGGGGCCAAGGGGCGGCAGGAACTGCTCCTGGTGCTGCAGCTGCTGATGTGCGATGCTGTGTGAGCATCCTCCACACACACAATCTTCTCAGCCAAACGAGATGACAATCAGGTGGTGCTTGGATGTGTTACCTTAATGAACTTCAGACCATCACTACCTGCCTGACCACCCCCCTGCCCTGCTGCTGAGCTCCTCCAGTGTCATCCCCAACACACCCACACCGCCAAAGCAGGACGGGGCTCCTGACACCAGCTGCTGCTTTGAAGTGAGCAGCTCACTGTGCACACCATCTGCCCAGGATGGTTAATGAGGGCTTCACCTGTGCTGGCCTCAACCATGGCTAGCAGGGGCTTTCTCAGAGAGCAGACCATGGGCTGCTACGCAGGAGGAAGATTTTGAAAATATCTCCAATATCATGCGAAGGGAAAGTCGTTCTCCTCCACTTTTGCAGTAACTTTAACTTAACTCACAGGGGAGACAGTGTCACAACATGCAATGTGTTCAAGGAGTGAACACAAAGAAAGGCAATGAAAGCAGCTGATAGTTCTCAATCCACTCGTTCCACTTCCCAAGCTGACAACAAACCACCGGCTGTCTGAGGGCTCTGTTTGTCCTTCCCACCGCCCACAAGCTCACACCGCTCACGTTTTGAAACAAAGCTGAAGACAATGAAAAATGTACTGCATGTTTATGTACCATGGATACAGTGGGGCACTTTCCTTGTGCCGATGAAAACACAGCGACTCAGCGGCAGGGCTGCTGCCCCTCGCCTTGCCCCAGGCAGCAGCCACGCTGTGCTGCCAGGAATCATCAGATGTTGTCCCACCCGCTACCGGTACAGCCCATAGTTGTATGGAGCTCTATTGAGTAACTCCATATCTACAGAAGGTAGAGAGACCAGCATCTCCACAATGCTTTTAACTTTCTCTTGTTATAAATACTGGAGACATTTCATCCAAACCATTTAACAAGCTATAAAAGTAAAGGTCACTCGATGTCTCTGGCTGTAAAAGCAGCCAGTGTACCCTTAGCAGCACCGTGCAGCTCCCCTCGGAGACATTTATGTACCTATATCCTCAAACAACACAACTTCAAAGGCAAAAAGGAGGACGCCCTCCAAACATACAGTTCTCTTTAAAAGGGTTAACAGCAGTATCGCCGTTATCACTTTCCTAGATTAACTCATGACGCGAGCCAACGCGCAAAGCTTCCGAGCAGACTCTCAAAGCACCGTGCAGAAGCTCTGCTCTGCTGCCACTCGGTCACCCGCAGCTCAGCAGCTTCACGAAGCACCCGCCGGGCGCACGGCGGGGACGTCGCAGCCCGCGTTTGGCGGAGCAGCAGCTGTGCGCGCAGCGGGAGCTGCCCCCTCCGCACCGCCGCCTGAGAGGACCCGCTACCGCCGCCTGCTTCCCCTGCTCCTTCCCGGCTCTCTTCTCCTTGAAACCGACGAGGGCTTTACCTGGATCGCGACCGGAGGACGGGCTCCTTTATTTGCAGCTGTCTCTGGGAGACAAAACTTCGAAGAAGTTGGAGAACAAAAAGAAAAAAAGGAAAAAAAAGGAAAAAAAAAAAAAAAAAGCGACGTGGGGGGAAAAAAAAAGACAAAAAAACAAAAATACATTGA
>JAOWBP010058995.1:20942-32223 GCA_028571105.1 Tragopan temminckii
GTGTGTGTGTTTTTGACCGCGCAAACCAATCGTCCATCAGATGATTATTATTATGGGCAATGTTATTATTTGTGAACACATATTGATTGCTTTGTCACTTGACCTCTCGTTGTTGTTATGAACAGACTGTCAAACAGAAAGAGAGAAAGCGATAGTCCCGGTGAATGTCCCTTGTGTTCTCCATTTTCAGTTATTTCATTCTATTTGGTATATATCTGCAGGGCGTAGGCGCGCAATGCAATGCTATATTACATACACACACATATATAATAAAAATAATATTTTTATTTTATTTTTGATACATTTTCACTTTGGGTTGTGATGCATGGCTCAATAGCCACCACCATGCTTATTGACAGACTGCTTGCCTGACTGCATGGCTTGATTTTTTTGTTGTTCTTTATGTTGAAGCTGAACACTGGAAAAAACGAGTTCGTATGAAGTATAAGTGGGATACAAGCATAGACACACACACACTAGCTCTCTTTGTTATTATGTTTTCTTCTGCTTGGTTTCCATTCACCAACAACCAGCAGCTTGTTTTCCTAAGTGATTTGTTTGATTCATTTTGGCAAACACGATGCACCATTCTGTGTGTGTGTGTGCATCTGTATACGTTTTGTATTGTCTCGTTCTCTGTGTGTATGTTTTTTTGTTCATTTTGAACATGTTGTAATTTTACAATTTGATTCTTCTTTTTTGCCAGAATTCAAACACCAAACACACACACACAAAACGACATAACATAACACTATGTCACAGAATCTCTTTTTAGTAAATTAATACTTGTCATTGGCATTCTCGTAAAGCTTTTTTTTGCTGGTTGTTGTTGTCGGTTGCCCTCTCTGCCACATAAATGTTTGTGCGCGTCAATGTAGCGCATCCCCGCATTGAAGCCAAGCTGCTGGTGGTTAGGGTTCCCTACACACAGAATTGGATTCTTCTCATATATGTTTTTTATGCTACATTGACTCACTTGTGATTCTGCCAATGTTTGTGTGTTTTGTCCACAATCCCAAAACCAAATTTGTTTTTTTTGTTGTTTTTGTTGCAACATCTCTCCACAGACAAACGCACACACACACACACGATATAAATTTGAATTTAAACTCATCCAAGCACAAACAATAAACAAATTTGATCCAATTTGATTAATTAGACTGGCTGTTAGTTGTTGTTATTGTGGTGGTGTGTTAGCTTGAATGTATTGTGTTTATATGGATTCTGGTTCATTCTATTTGTGTTGGTTGTTGTCTAGCTGGTGATGCTAGTTCGCTTGTCTAGTTGTGTAGTTTGCTGTTGCTGTTGCTGTATTTGACGTATGGTTATAGCTTAATTAGATTAGAAAACAAAAACGAAAGAATGTGCCAGTGCCAGTGTCGTCGTCGTCTTAAATAAATTGTCAGCCATGGTTGTGTTGGCCATTGTCGATTGCACATTGCACATTCGAGCACTGTCAGCCAACCAACCAAGAGTAAGCAAGCAATACGTTCACTGTTTGAGGCAGATGGTGCTGGTGCGAACCGATGCGGCATTAGGCAATCAGGCAATGATGCAAATAATTGTTGCGCTTGACTTTGCATCTATTTTTTGCTTCATTCCTCACCCTCTTTCTCTGTCTCTATTCCAGAGAGCTGATCTGATTGGGTCATTTCTGCACCAACCAACCAAAACAATCAAAAATGTTTGCTTTTTATATTTCTGGTTCTGCAGGGTTTGTGCACAATTCTGACAAAATGGCCACCACCACCACTACCAGAAAAAGAGTGAACCCAGCAAAAACTAACCGGCTGGAAAGTGTGTATGCGTTACCCACATAAACCAAAAAAACCAAGAAACAAAAACAATGCTGGTGTTGCACTCTATTCTGGTTGGTCGGTCTTGGGTGCTACCAAAAAAAAAAAAAAAACAATATTATTTATGACACACACAAATGAAACGTGCTTACAAATGTCTCAAAATGATGTTTATGGACATTTAGATTTTACACACTGAATTCCATCTTAATTAGTCAATTATTAATTAATTTAATTAATAATTGTGTTATAAAATTATAAATTATTATAGTAATTTTTCTGGTCAAAAGTCAAACATAATAAGTTAGATGTTGTAATGAATGCATAATATAACACCTTTTTAGCATGTTTTGTTATAGGTCTATACTAAAGCTATTGACTGGTTGGTGTTATGTTAAAGCTGTCGCAACGCTCGATTAAATGTTGTCTGATTGGCTATGGGCTTTCTCTCTCTCCATCTATAGTTTGCTTTGTGGTGTTAAACAAGAGGTGTCAAAATTAACGCCTTTTGGCAGTCCAAATGCATGGCTAAAAGTAAGAGAGAATAGAAAAGAGAGAGAAAGCAAATGTGTGAGAGTGAGGGCACAGCACAGCACCACACTGGTTTATGTTGTCTCTTGTTAGTGCTCTCTCTCTCTCTCTCTCCCTATTTCGCACTCTCTCACACTTATTCGTATGTGAGCAGTTGTATCCACACGCATTCTTTTTTCACACTCTGTTGTCCGAGAGTCTGTTGTTGTTGTTCATCCCAAAAAAACTTGTATATACAAATCGAATTAGTCACATAATTCTATAAAAAAGGCGTGAACTGATTTTCTCTTTGTGCATCTCTACTTTTACTTGTTTGGTTGCTTCTTTTTAAAAAATATAAGTTTAACTTTACTGGACATTGTCCAAGTGGACATGGTCCAGAATTGAAATTTATGAGTCATGCGCAGTTAAAGAAAAAGTATAATTTGAACGAATCATCAAAACATAACAAATTATTGTTTCTTGTTTCGGGCTTGTATATTAGCCTGAAAATGTATCTGGTCTGAGTGAGTTGATATAACATGGATTGTATATAACTTGAATTAGTAACACAACCAAACAAACCAGACCCAGAAACAAAAATGGTGTTTGTTTTAGCGACTTTTTCTGTATCTGTCTGTTTGGATAGTTTATGTGTGTGTTTTGAAAGAAGTCGTCCAATATAGCACAAACACAAAAAACAAGCAGAACAATCCGAATCAGATCCAATTGTGATCCAGAACCAATCTATATAAAATATGACAACCGAACTATACGATCAGCTATAGCAAAAACACTGTTCTTTCTTTGGTCTCTGTTTGGCCCTAAAAATGTTTATGATTTGACTGGTTGATGATTGGTTGGTTTGAATGAATGGATAACAATAATTCATATTATAAAAGCCGTGCTACAATTTTTGTCTTGTCTTCTTGTCTGACAGTTGGAGTTGTTGGAGACATCAATAGATTATATGGTGTGTGTGTGTGTGTGTGTGCAATTCAGGGCACGGTCATGTTTAGTGTCAGCATTTGTTCTGTTTACTAACACAACAAAACTTGCTCACTCTGGCTTCTCTATCTCCCTCTATCTTTTCTTTTTGGCTTTGGTTTTCTGTCAATGTTACAGCAATAGTTGCAGCAAAAAAGGACCCACACTGCAATGACAACAATATCATACTAACTGAACAAAAACAGAAAGAAAAAACACCAGAAACCAATGAGAAATTTTATTTTCAACATTTTCAGTCTGAAAAACAACAACAGGAGCATGCTCTCTCTCTCTCTCTCTCACTACAACAAAGTTTACATCTGCTGTTGTTAAGGCAAATAGAATGAATTGAATTGAATTGGTTTGGACCATGATGGTTTTCACAAATAATGATGTGCCCTGTTTCAACAGCAGGGCACTGAAATGAAATGTTTTTCACATAGAAACAAATCGATTTCCATTGTCTACACACACACAGGCATATACAAACACAACACACACCATTTTTCGATTCACCAAATTGATTAAGTCCTCTATCTTTCAGAAAAAAAGCTCCACTCTTGTTATAAAGCGTGTCCTACACGATTGCACGCAGCACATTCAAATCTCATTATAAAATTTTTCAAGCACCGTTAAGTTTAGTCCATTGTCAAGTAGGATTGAATTGAAATGGCTTTTTTCTCCCTATTTTTTTGTATAAATATAAAAGAAAAATATGAAAAATCATATATAGAACTAAAATGGATGGATTCAATTCTATTCAATATAAAAAATAATAAAAATTAAAATTTGGAACACGTTATAGTCAACTGTGTGTCTTTGTGTGCGTGTATTTGGACTTTTAATGGGACGCCCATTGAGTTTTGAGCTAAAAGAAACAACCCCTGGTTCCTAGTATTTTTGGTTGTCCTTGCTGTTGTTATTGTGTATTTAATAAAATAGCAATTATTATGGTTATATAAATATGGATTTCCATATCCAGCCATTTGACCGCATGGTCTATATTCATAACCGTTATATACCCTGGTTATTATTATTATTATAGATTGACATATATTCAAGCCTATAATGTTGATTTTTCATTATTCGTTGTTAGTTGGCTGTGCCCTGGTGATTTTCTACAGCAACCACCACCACCACCAACAACACTGCTGTCGCTGGTAATTGCAAAACACACACTGTTTGGGCGATGACGATTGTGACTTACTCTTTTATAATTATTAGTACAACTTGATTCATGTAGTGTATATATTTTTGTTTGTTTGTTGTCAAACATTCATCATCATTTAATAATACCAGGCCTAGTATTTTCGGTTTTTGATTCAATGTCCAAAATATCTGATCTGCACCGAATTTTTTTTGTCGTATAATAATAATGAATGTAAGAGGATTAGTTGTATTTAGTTGTTTGATAGTTAGTTAGTTGTATTGCTTGGCTCGTTCGTTCTATTCGTTTGTTTCATTCATTCATTCTCATTCAAAACTTGCCCGAATTGATGATGGCTAAATACCGAATACTGAACCAGAAAAAAAGTTGACTGTTTTTTGTTGTTGTCTAATAATAACTTAAAAAATGTCGCTTTGAACAAGTTTGATCACAGACTCTGGTAGAGAGAGTCTGGTTTAGGTTCCGTTGAGAAAATGTTATGGTCTGTGTGTGTGTGTTTGGATCTAATCAGCCTTCAGGTTACAGTGCACCACACACACACACACACACGAGACATTCCCTCCTGAACACGATCAATGGGGCTCATATGAATATGATTCGTGCTTCAGATAACGGTTTATATTATTTAATGCACATTGTGAACGACCAACAACAACAAAAAAGGAGAGACCGAAAGGCACTCGAAACTGCTTTCAGGTAGAACGAAGAGAGGCACGTTATGGATGAAATGTGAATATATATTTAGTTGTTGTATTCATAGATTTATAATATTGATTATGTTAGGTTGAGTTGTGCAATGGGCCTAGTTTGGCATTGTGTTTGCCATGTTGCACATATCACATCACGTACTGCACCCTAAAAACGCAAACTACTACCAATGCACTCTCTCTAGCACCATTAAATTGAATTTATTTTCATTTTACTTGCATCGAGTGAGAAATATTACAGTTTTGGTGGCAAACTCTATGGATCTCAGCAACTCGCTCGGGTTGGCGTGTATATATAGCTGAATAGTGGTGGTGGTGATATGTTTTGTGTTGTGTTTCTTTTGTAAACCAACCATTGTGGTTAATGCTTCAGTACTCGAATTGACTCTATATAGACGAGTTGCTTGTTTGGTTGATTTGTTGGTCGGTTGGTCGGTTGAATGTTGATGATCTGAAGAGAAGACCATCTGGAGCCGCCCGGAGTGTAATAATAATAAATAAATAAATAAAAAACAAGCAAAGAGAGTTCGAGAGTTCATCATCATGGCAATCAAGCGCAACCTATCATTTATTGATTGATGATGAATCGATCAATGATCTACCACCACACAATGCTGCTTGTTGGTTGTATAATTCGATCAGCACACACTTTGGAAAAATACATGAGCTTAGCAAGCATAGCTTTAGGTAACCATTTCACAAGACCAGATAGTAACCAAGCAACAAAAACATCTCGTTGATGATGATGATGATGATCGGCATCGTAATGAACTGCTTCACATTCATTCATTGCATTGTCCAATAATGAGTGTTCTTGTTGGGCGATCAGTTTTTTGTCTGTCTGTTGTTTTGTGAAAATAAGTAAGCAAGCTGTTGTTCTCGTTAGGATGTGATCAAATAAACGATGATGAACAAAATCACACTTGAGTAGGAGAGTGCTTGCAGTAGGCTTCATCATGCCCGGTCAACATTCCGGTCAGTTCGGTTCTTTTTTAATGAGATTCACAAACTAATTGAGAAAAAATACGGAACAGGTGTGTTGACAGGCAATCATCTATAAAGCATCACTATATATAAAACTAATTAACCTGGCCGCCTAACAAATACACACAGGCAGACACTCACTTACGAACATTAACAGTAGCTCAAATACATTATTTTTATAGGTAAAATCTCCATTCGTCAATTGGTCTAATGTTTTTTGTTTATATTGTTTTATATTATTTATTATATTGTTTAGAATGTTTCCATCATTTCGAATCCGTGTGTCCGGTTTGGACAAGAAAGCCAAATACATCATGTTAATGGACATTGTGGCAGCAGATGATTGTCGTTACAAGTTCCACAATTCACGTTGGGTCATGGCCGGTAAAGCTGATCCAGAGATGCCAAAACGAATGTACATACATCCTGATTCGCCTTCTACTGGCGAACAATGGATGCAAAAAGTGGTCTCCTTTCATAAGCTCAAGCTAACAAATAACATTGCAGATAAGCACGGTTTCGTAAGTATATTTTGTCTTGTTTTGTTTAGTTTCTATTCATTTGATCATATTTGATTAATGAATAACATGAAACAATGTATCAATCAATATGTTTTAACCTATTATTTCTTATATTATCTTTATAAAATTTCATGTTTAGACCATTCTGAATTCGATGCATAAATATCAGCCACGTTTTCATCTAGTCAGGGCAAACGATTTACTCAAGCTTCCATACAGTACATTTAGAACGTATGTCTTCAAAGAGACAGAATTCATCGCTGTAACAGCTTATCAAAATGAAAAGGTATTTGCTCTTTGTCCATGTTTATTGTGTGTGTGCTTGATGTTTCATTTTTCATGCATTTTACTCAGATTACTCGCCTGAAAATTGATAATAATCCATTTGCCAAAGGATTCAGAGAGACAGGTGCTGGAAAACGAGAAAAGAAGTATGTTCTTATTTGTTCGCTCAATCAATCGTTGTTACCTAATCAATAAAATATAAATTAGTTAATATTAATGATTTGCGTGTTTGTGTATCTTGACTTGACTTGTCTGCTTGTTTGTCTATTGACAGAAACTCGTTGATGGGATTAGGAAGTACAGGATCAACAGGGCCAACATTACAAAGCCATCATGGCCACCACCATCACCATGCACATCATCACTCACAAAATTATTTATTGAACGGTCATGAAAAAGAGTTCAAGCCATTGAACGCTTTCGACAAATACAAATCGTGTTCCAGTTCGCCAACATACGGTGGACTAGGCAAAACTATCATCGAAACGCATTCCGATGATGAAGACGAACGAGTTGATATTATGGATGACGATGATGATGATGCCATCATGATGAAGGCTTCCAATAACAACACCCGACAAAATGGAAACAGCAGCAGCGGCACCACCACTAATATTGCAAATGTATCAGCCAGCCATCATCAACAACAACATCATCATCAAGCCAATAATAATGATCTGAACGATTTTCGCCACAAGTTTTTTGGACTAGATGCACACCATCTAAACAGCAGCAACAGCAACAACACTAAACAAACATCTGCCGCCGATCCCAAGAGCAAATCAGGTAAGCAAATGCAAAAACTAACTAAACAAAAAACAACAAGATGATTATTATTGAGGCTGGATGATTCAGACAACAAAACAGACACACACACTCACTAACTGACTAACTGACAGGCACACAGGACAGGACACGTGGCCAAATTGTTCCTAAGAGCAACGAAAGTTACGTATAAATATTCTCCTGAATCATGTCTGCTTTTATAATAGTAGCCTAATTGTTGAGTCATGAGTCTAAACATGGTCTGCACGGTATTGTTATGTTTGCCTGGGCGTTGTTTGCTTATTCTGATGGACCAAGCGCTAATTGCCCTGGTGTAATGTTTCCCGAAAAAAATTTATCCTGATGAAGATATATATCTTTTGGCCTATCAATATAAATCATTTGATTGATCATTTTTTGTTATTTGATTCTCAGGTGGCCTACCATCACCAAATTATCATCACTAATAATTAGCTTGATTCAATTGTAGTTCCGTAACCAAACAAAAAACATGGAGTTTGGAGGTCATATTCCATTAATACATTCTCATAAGCATAAAAACCTAAATGCACCGTTAGAAATAACGTTGTTTAGATGTTATTATGTTTTATCATTCATTCACCATCTTGGTTTCGGACCATCACAAACGTTCGTTGCCATAAAACCAAAACCCCGAAACATTTTGCGTATGATAGCACTTCTTTCTTTATCTTGCTTTAGCAACATTCATTCATTATTTTGTTGTTGAGTAATTAATTGTTTGATGGTTTGACAGACAGACAAAAACACACACACACAGAAAGACAGACAATTCAGATTAATTCAAGCCTAATTCAAATTTTGTTTTATTTAAATGTTACTGCATATGAGCTTCTGGATGTCTGTTTGCTTGTTTTTTTTCAAGGGTCACAAATTTTTACTACCATTTTGCATACGCCACCCGAAAGAGACATAAAAATGTAGCGGTTTAAATGTAGCCATTTTGAGTAATGGCTCTATGCTCTTTCTAGCTTTTGATAGTTGGTGTCGTAACTTTTTTTTCTTGGTACACGATTTATTCAAATTGTGAATCATCACAACCAGACAAACTTTGACCAAGAAAAACAGACAAAAATCACTTAAATAAATAAAATATTTTTTTAGCGGCAATTGGTGTTTAGCGGTGTTTTTTTCGTTTACAAGGGGACATTTTTGGTCAAAATAAAAGCCGCAGACAATATTTTATATTGTTTTTGGTTTTTTTTGTTTTCATACTAAGATTTCATTGACAAAATACTTGTCGCCTGACTGAGATCTACACGCTGTTGAATGATTTTTGTGTGAATTGGTCTTTTTTTTATGCAGGCCAATTGAACCATAATTGTAATGGAGACCAACCAAACAACAAAAAACTAATTCAGTCGTTTTTTGGTCGTCGGCTGCTGTGACTGGTGGCCGACGATAGACAACTATTTTCTTCTTTTAGACGACAGACCAAAAAAAAAAAAACAGAAAAAATAACATGGTTTCACATTGCATCCTCGGTGTGCGGTCCTATTTGGCCACCAACAGTTGTTGTGTTGTTTGGTCTCATTCAATCATTACAAGTTCACAACTAAAAACAAGCAAGCAAGAATATATTAAATGATGATGATGATAATTTAAGAGAAGATTCATTAATTATAGTGAACCACACACCATGCACACACACACAAATAGCATATTATTTCAAGCTTTCTGAAAAACAAACTAAATATATGCTAAATATAGACAAGTTTTTATTATTATGCATCAGCATTACAAAACACACACACAGTGAGACACATTATATTATGATGATTGTTAATTATTGTTTGTTTAACTAATTCATGATCACATCATGCATGTTATTCTAATTTTTTGGTCTTGTTTTTCTGTTTGTTCTGTTGTTGACAGACATTCTCAAAGATGTTCATTCATTTCAAGCAATGTCCAACTCTATGTTAAGTCTTTCAAAGCTTGGTGAAGAAAGCAACCGAACATCGTCTAATAACAACGCGTTTGGTGGTGCTGGTATGGCGACAACTGCTTCTGGCGCATTTCCTTCGTTGAATCCTGATCTTAATCAACTAGCATCATTATACGCTGGTGGTAGTAATCTTCTATCAGCAGCATATGGTTTTCCTTCACTATTCTCTCGTTTTTATGCACCGAATCCATTTGTTGGCAATAGTGCGGCAAGCGCACCAAGCGCATCAGCCAATTCCAACAATTCTCCCTCCTCTTCATCATCGGCTACAGCCACCAACGACGATCCACTATCTCGTATGACTAGTTTTGGTCCAATGGCTCCTTGGGTCAATTCACCTCTAATGTCTGCTCATCCATCTGTTCAACTATCTTCAACCTCTACTACAGCCACACCTACTGTGACCACAACCTCATCATCAACCAATTTGATTGGTAATCCAGCAGCAGCGGCGGCAGCGGCAGCTTTTAATTCAGCTAGTAGCCAATTTCCGTCACTGATTCCTCCGTTTGGAATGCATCCATTTGGAATGCCAAATTCAGTCAATTTTGAAAATTTTGATTTTAAAAACTTTGATCCTCGAGCCATGCTGAATGCATACTTCGGAGCATTTGGCAGCTCTACTAATATGGAATCGATGCCAAATTCAGGCTTGCCACCATTGTTATCCACAGTGAACAGTTCGGTGACATCAGCAGTGGCACCAAATTTGATAACAACAAGCAGTAGTGCAGCATCTGCTGGTACAGCATCTACATCAACCACGTCAACAGCTGCATCACCAGTGATGAGTACTCATTCTGGTAATCAAGATTCAAAATTGAATCTAATGTCATTGAACGAACAACTTGAACAAGGTCGAGATCTTTTACAGTTACACGAAACATTAAACCAACGTTTTAAAAGCAATAATATGGTTCCGGGTTCGGCATTCAACAACCGATTCTTTCCGTATGGAATACGACCATTTGTCTACAATGGACAACAGCCAGATAAATCACCAGTCAAAACAAGCAGTAATCAACATTCACCATCACATTCGGCCGATGATAAATTGGCAAGCCCGTGCAGTGAGACCGAATTCAGTAGTAGTAGTCAACAAGTAGAGAAGAAATCTCGTTTGAATTGTGGTTCTACCTCGTCCAATTGTCCTTCACCAACCAGATCCAATTCAAGTGGTGCCAGGAGTAATGCAAGCACACCAAACAGCAATACTTCATCACGTCCTGTATCACCATCCACCGCACCAGTAGACAATAACAATAAAAATAATGATAACAACAACAAACAACAACAATCAACCAAATCGAAAACACCTACCAACAACACCAGCACCACACCCACTAACACAACAAAAGAATCAATACAAGAATTAAAAAGTATGCAATTAATGGTGGATGGATTAGAAAATAACCGAAATCGTACTACAAGCAATGGACACAGCATTGCTGCTACTTGATCTCTTTCTCTCTTTTCCTCTCAATCTCAATCAATACCAATCGTTTAAAATCACTCATCCTCATTTATTCTAAAATATCCTGATAAATATTATTAATTATTATTAATTAATC
>JAOWBP010059074.1:0-39070 GCA_028571105.1 Tragopan temminckii
ACTGGGCCCGGAGTGGCCAGCGCGGCGCTCGGTGGGCGTTTCGCGCCGGAGCGGAGCGGGGCCGGGATGGGACAGGGCGGCGCTAGGTGGGCGGTGCCCACCTGAGAGGAGCAGGGCCGGGATTGGACAGGGCGGCGCTAGGTGGGCGGTGCCCAGCTGAGAGGAGCGGGGCCGGGATTGGACAGTACTCCTGAAGGGGGGGGGGGACAGTTTTGGCGCGCGTGAATGAAGAAGGGCTCAGGTTGACAAAAGACGGTCTTTAATTTTATAAACGTTCACCCAACTGATGCATCAAAACAGATGTTCAAATATTTTTTTTTTTTCTTCAAAATCCAACCGTTTCCTATGAAAGCACAAAACCACTTCCACAGTTTTCTCTCCAAACAGTCATTAATTCCACATAAACAAAAAGCAGGCTGGTTAATACAAATAACTATGAAATACGGATTAGGTACTGATCACAGAGTAGCGCTGAAATGATTACAATACAGTAAGGTTCCTCCTGCAGTCACAGTCCGTCAAGGCACTGAGCGCACACAGCTGTGAGCAGTGACAGAGCCAGCAGTCACCGCCGCTGTGCCGGCTTTGGTTCACGTCTCAAAAACCTGCAGCAAACCAGTGAGGGAATGTCTCTCGCAAGGCCTCTCCTTGTAACGCCTAACAACTAGAATAAGAGTCTAACCGCGGCATTAAAAAGATTACTTCCGTAATACATGCACTTTAAATAACTAATAATTCGCTTCTTAAAATCGGTTGGAATTTCGCTAATACCGTCGGTACCAGCAGCAGCTACACTTCCTATGCACGCTTCTGCAGTGATTAATTCCTTCCATCCGGGATGTGGGTAACTGTTGAGACACACAGATCATTACAGCTCTCCTGCACAGCTCCTCGCCTTGCACTGAGGTGCGCACACAGGTTTCCGTGCCGGCAGGAGAAGCTTTTCACTGTTGGCTCTGTCAGTTTTCCCGTCAGGAAAGGAAAGCAGGTTTGGTTTCCTTCACAGAGCAGTGCTTTCTGTGTCATTGTCAATATCTAGAGGGAGGTGGTTGTGCAGTTCTTTGCCTGCTGCCTCCGTAGGAAGCTCTGCAGAAGGGTTTTGAAGTGGTTCTGGAATACTGGAATTGGAGTCTGCACAAAAAATGGAAGAGCAAGTTTAGCACTCAGGACAGTGACATCTCAGTAGTGCATTTCTGGTGCATTTCCTTAGGAAGAAAAGGGAAAGGAAGGATCAACAAGGGCTTTTACCAACAAGGGTTTCTCTGACAGAGGGCTGGCACACGCGCTCACATACGACAGAAACACTGGGCTAAGCCAAACTAGAAATCTCATCCTGGGGTCATTTCTCCTACATATCTTCTTTTAGCCATGTACATAAATGTCTTTATTTGCTTTCTGCCATTCATAGGAAATATGACAATGTCATGATCCTCAAGGCCCCCAGAAAGACACACTATAGCCTGGGCAGTCGCATCAGACCAGGATGGTCACTGAGCGTAAATGGGCACCTCCACACCGGCCCAGAGGGCACCACCCAGGGCTTTTAGAAGTGACAGGCACGTGTATGGTGTCAGCAGGAGGCACTGACATAAAAGGAAGAAACTATCTGAGACAACATTCATCTCCTGTGTGCAACAATATCCTGTTCTCTGCCCCCTACTGATGAAAGGAGAATTTTGTTCAAGCTAAGGTGTCCAAGGAAGGAAAAAATGTTTCTGGTGACTGTACTGGCAGGTAGAAAATTTTTTAAAAATCCAGAACAGTTTAAAAGATGTGAACGATCATGTTGTCATTGTAAATTAGCTTTGTAAAACAGTAAGCCATAGCATTACTTACTGCAAGAATCCAAACAGAAAATTGTTGAGATTGATAAATCTAGCTAAGTACCTTGCTTTTAAACTCAGGTGGCAAAGACAGGAATCTTTTAAAGACTTTGAATCCTATCATTAAGTCTTAAATTTAGCACAGAAGTTACACTGCAAGTGTTCAAGTTAAAAACTTCTGAGCTAAACAACATGGATGAGGCCAAAGCAGATGCAGAAGTGATGCCCAACACAGCATCCCCTGCTCCTTCCCCAGGCCCACGGGCAGCACTCTCATATGAAGAAGTTCTGTAGTGGCACTGCTAACATGACAGCTGCAACTCCATCACGTTGTTGCCTGACACCAACTGGCCTGTTGTGCACAACACAGTCAAATGTTCTCCCCATTCTGAAAACCAGTGCAAAGTTACTGTTCAGCAGACCTTAGAGAGCAATGAAGAAAATAACTTCTGTGCTACTTTCCAACCAAGCCCCTTTTCACTTAGCCTCACCCATCCATATGTTTAACGTGAAAATTTAAGTACTTTTACAATCAATTGAATTTAAATGAAATTTGTTTAAGGTTAGATGTTTTAGGCATTTTACTACTGCCATCAGAAGCACATTACATAGAAAAAACTGCAGTCATGTCCCAAATTCCTACATATTCTCTTACTCAATTCCCCATGCTATGCCCAACCATAGAGAAAGTGGCACTGAACTCAAGCAGCCAGAGACGCTACATTCTTTCCAGTATCTGTCACTACCGCCAAATTTTCATTCACAATATGATTCAAAAGATGCATTTCTGCTGCTACTGCATATTGAGGGATGAGATCTTCTCAAAAAAGAGGTGACAGTGTGAGATGACACAGGAAGGGAGTACTTGTGATTAACAATACAGCTAAGCTGAACACAAAATGAACCTCTGTATAAAATACACGGATTTCTAACTATGATTTTCAGTAAGCTGAAGAAGTAAAATGTGAAACTGGCCAGTCAAAACAAATTTTACACATTCTAGTCTTCAATACTTTTAGTATGTTAATGTAAAAGCAAGCATAAACAGCCATGCTTTTTGCATGCCACACTAATGATAATGCAAGCAAGCAGTGTTATTTGTGACAGGTTAGTAGTGGGCATTAGCACACACATGATTACAAATTAGAGACATTTTTGGCCAATCATATGCCTTTTCCTTACCATTGAATTTTCCAATACAGTTCATACTGTAAGCAGGTCAAACATCTAGATTATTTAATAAAATTTTTGATTAGAATATTCTTTTCTAGGGCTCATAACTTTAATACTGCAAATAGAATTTGAGGCATTACTGTCCAGAACATGGACAAAGAAATTCAATATTATCCTGAAAACAATTCAGAATTCTCATGCTGATATTATAAAGCCTGCTGGCAACTAAATTTTGGCTTCTATTATTCCTGGTTTCCCTTGCTCCATTATTTAAAGTTAAAATTGAAAGTAGTTATTTCACACTGTGAATCAGACAAGCTAGTTTATAGTACCAGCCAGTGCTTAAAAATAAATACTACATGTGCGTGTAAATGTTAGAGCAGATACTCTTATGTAATACGCAGTGGTGTTAATTCAGAACAAATATTCTCTAAAGAAAAATAAAAAGGACTGATCTGGAAAAGCTGGATGATCCTGCACTGAGCGTACTGCTTTAGACAAGCCTGGCTGTCACTTTAACTGCTCCCCAGTTTTTTGTTTGTTTTCAAAACACACTAGGTTTTCTAGATTCCTTTACCAGCTTTGCTAAAGAATCCTTCATCACCAGCTTTCCTTGACAGACTTTTCTGTGTGGTAGCTTTCCTACTGTTGTTTACCATACACAATTTACTCAGCCAATCTGCTAAGGTTTGCACTTGGGAGGACCGACATCTATTAATTCTTTTCTAACATTTTCAGGTTGATAAACAAATCTTAATTATAGTGTTTTTTGTTTGTTTGGTAGTTTCTTCAATTGTATCCAAACTACAAGACAGCTGTGTACCACTTACACTAGTAACCACTGAAAATGTGCTTTCTCTAGAAGTCAGCACTGACATGGTGATTCACACAACCACTATCACATGGCAGATGCTTTGTGTAACTTAAACTCCCCCACTAATGAAGCAGCCCCCTGCATACCAGCTGGTTATTACTTAGAAGGCAAGCATTTCTCCAGTTACTCTGAGGTAAAACATATTCTGCTTAACTGCTAGCATTAAAGCAGTTTCCCCAGAACCAGGAAAATTCTCTTTACTTGGAGTTTGACTCATCAGCATTGTTCCCATTCTCAACTTCTGTACAAATGCTGTAAAGATGCAGAACCTACAAGCCTTAAGGCTGAAATCAGTTTTGAAGTGAATTGCTTTTGTATTTTAGAGATGTTGATAAAAAGAGCAGGAGTACAATCAGGAGATATCTTATTTTAAAACACAAAGCTACCTTTTAGTTGCTTAACTGCTCATTTATTGCTAGTTCCTTGTATATAAAACTATACTTCTGACCTTGAGATAATTCTGGAGCGCAACCTCAACTTTTCCAGCCTGTCATGCAGTTGTTACCTTAAAAAGGTAGCATATTTCTGAGCTGTTATGTATCAACAGTGAGATTATTAATGTGCTGTTTGGTAGCTGCGATTGAACAGACTATTAGTGAGGCTGGGGCTGACAGAATGCAAATACGCCAGAATGCAGATGCTGCTGCATCTGCAAAGGAGTTTAGTCACACAACCGTGTATTTTGCCAAATAAGATCCAAGTTAAAAAAAACCTGAAAACCTAAAGTGAAAACTACACTAAAATGCAACCAGAAAACACTGAACTGGAGGAAAAACTATAAGCTGCAACATTTGCCTGCACTGATGAGAAGAAATCTATTTTAAACGGGTCACTGCTTCACACCAGGTGATTGTGGGAAGTGTTATTCACTACAGTTATTTTTACCATTTGTTCTAAAGTACGAATTAATATTCACAGCATTATTGAAATTAAGCACAGGTCCTAATATGCCTTACAAACAGAACGACATGAGATAACATACAGAGTTGACAGAGAGCACGTATTCCAAAGCGCATATACAAAATACAGCTACAAATAAAATATTGCTGTGCAGGAGCATTTTAGCTTATATTGCATGTTTCTAGTAAGTACAAACCTTATTCGCAGTAACCATCCCCACCTGTGAAGGCACCATGGGGTAAAGCTGTTAGGCAACAGAATTTACACTTGGCATTCCAAAACATTAGTTTCATTGTTCAGAAGCTGCAGTGTCATTAGAAAGTTTTAACTATTATTGAACATGAGTAGGTTTAATAGCATTAGTGTCTTACATTTGCTATCTTTTCATTCAGAACTTCCTAAACCAAGCAAAGACTCACCAGGAGCACATTTTAAGATCTGCTAGCTTTTACTTTCTTCAGCAATTAACTTTCTTCCAACATTTAAATTAATATTATCCCTACCAAGCTAATAACTACGAGCTTCGTTAAGTTCTTGTGAGAAGACAAAATTCATCTTTACTTCATCAATGTCTTAAAAGAGAAAAAGTCTGCACTTAAAGAACAAAGATCAATCTAGAATTTAGTTAAGTCTACTTGATTCTTCAGCTTCCAGATTCCTGACTTAAAACCCCCATCAGAAGACTTCATGCTCACAAAGTAAAACATTCAGTGTTAGCATCTGTTCTACTAGAACACATCAGTGATCACTTCATTGATTTAGTATCTCTTGTAAATCCCAAAATATACTATTCCTGATGGCATCTTCTCCCTTCTCCAAATTATTTGCCTTTTCAGCAAACAGAAGCATAAGCCTAGGAGATTGCCATGATGTTGAGGCTGGAGAAAGCCCTGTGGAGTTTGTTGCTACTCCAGTGTCTTGCATCCAGCACTTAAAAAAACAAAGCAAGCTAATGCACACTTCCCCCCACGTCATTCTGCCTCAGGAAAGGAAACCTTCACTATGGAAGACATCCAAGATCCTCACATGAAGAATAGATGTGTGCATTCTAACTGTAAATGAGCAATTCAGTATTTCAACTGTTGCTTGTGCTTTTCAATTTAAAAATTACACATAGCTACAGACATTTTATTCGTTTCCACTCCCTGAGGAGGCACTGAATATGAAAGAATCCACTCACCTGTTACTATTTTGGAAGCTGTTTGCGTGGGACTTGGAATAATACCGTCTCCAGCCAGCTGAGAAGGAGGATGAGGAGGAGGGGGAACACTGGGTCTGTTTCTGGGCTTGGGCACAGGTCGTGGCCTTGGCAGTGTGCCACTGTGAGGCGGAGAGTGAGACTGTGAAGTGTCTTGAGTAGATGACTGCGGCTGTGACAGCGGGGAACTAGTACTGTGCTTGCCTAGAGGGGGTGTATCAGGTGGTGTTGGAGTCTGCGGAGGAGTGTAACAGGGCTGCTCTGGTCCATGTTCACTGCTGGATGCAGCAGGAGATGCTTGATTGTTTGCTTTGGGTTGCAGTGGAGGAGTAGCCTGCGTTGGGGGCTGTGGTGGTGGGTGGCTGGGAGCTTGGATTGGGGACAGGCTACTGGAGTATCGCCGAGGTGCAGAAACCTGGGAACTGGAGGTCAGGGCTGCTCCCTGGTTTGCATGTTGGGCAGGAGGAGAAGAGCTTCTGGCAAGTGGCTTTGGAGAGATAGAAGGCGGCTGAGCAGCTGGGGCAGAGCTTTGGCTTCCTGGCTGCCCTGGCGGGGGGTTAGCTGGCTTGGGAGGTGCTGGTGCAGGCTTTTTAACAGCTGTGAATAGAAGAGGGGAGATTTCATAGCCACGTGTTGTGAAACCAAACTCCTAAAAGAGGGAATTAATAGCTCTATGGAATAGTTAAGTATATTACTGAAATAAAATGATGCATTACAAAATAGAAGTGGTATCAATAGGAAACTACAGAAATGCATATATTGGTTTACTAATCAGTAGTTGAGTGACTTCATTAAACAGTGTTGATAACATTACTACCAGCACTCATGAAGGAATCCAAAGATATATACAGCTAGGTCCTAGTGAAAGGCAAAGGAACTGAACCACAGTCCGGAGTAAAGGAAGGCATGATGGTAATTATAGCAAGCATTTTTGTAGTACATAAAGAACAATTGGAACTTAGTGCTTTAAAAGTCAAACAAAAAAAATCATACCTCTCCTCACTGAATGGGGACTGGGACCTGCTGCATTCTGTGGCTGATTAACAGAAAGCTGATTACTGCTAGTTGCTGACTGGTTTGGGGCAGTGTTCATATGCCCACCATTTCTCACGGGTGGAGGAGTAGCTGAAGATGTGCTGTCCTTAGGTTTTGAGGTACTGAAAAATCAAAAGTCTCAAGTTAGAAGACGATTATAAAATGCCTTGCGCAGATCAACTGCACCTTTAAAGGTTTACACTATGAACCACGCTCTAGTTCTGACCCTCACGCATCTTAAAAACCTTCTGCACTGGCTGTTATTACTGACAAACTGAGCACTAAAACTCTTCAAAAAAAATTCACAAGTAGGTTTCAGGCAAACCTGTACAAGAGATCCATTACCAAATTAAATCAGGAATCCAAGTAGTTCTGTAGCATCACAATACCTGTTTGAATTAAATACTGGTACTCAGAGTACAGTCTCCACACTAGAGTGCCCTTTAGGTTCCTTAAGAAGCGTCCCACCAATGAAGTTCACATAAAATGACTTCTCTCATTTCCTCATTCAAATATAGTCACTACTCCTATAACTGTTAACTTTCCCCAAATACTCTATCACAGCACCACATCCAATTCACTGGTAAGGAGTAAGAAGTGGCACTCTGAAGCTCTGCCAAAAAAAAAAAAAAAGAAAAGAAAACCAACTTGCTGCATAACTCACACAGACTAGGCAGATGTAGCCCTCACTGCTCAAGTCTGCAGAGCCTTTGGAAGCCCTCAGACTGCAAAGGCTGTGGGTGTGGAGAGAACAGTGGTTCCCTTCCTTCTGGCTGAAACTCTCCACTCTACCGGAATTAAACTTTCGCCCCGCTTCCCCTGATCAAGGGAGTCCAGTCTTAGATGAGCATCCGAGAGAGCAATTCCAGTAAAACCCCTGAAATTCAAATCAGGACATCTCAGTTCTTTCTTCTTGATATTGGAGAGAAACAATAATCGAGTATGAACCAGCCAAGGTGGTTCTGCGCAGTGCCTCCTCATCTAACTTCCTATGCACTTAGTCTTCATTCATCTCTCTCTACATCATCTTCTCCATCTCAAAATGACAAAAACCTTGCAATTACTTACTAGCACAACACAACCCTAATTTCTCCAGATGCTGTTATTAAATTTCAAGTAGTTTTTAGATGCTACAATCAAGGTTTCATTTTAGCTTCCTCTGCCACAAGAGACACCACTGGAGAAATACTGGTCTAGAGGGGATATTTAAATGAGATATTTTTGCATAAGCGTCACCTGGAACCAAAAGCTACATGCCAAAGAATCAGTGTGCATAAAACTCCATGATGGCTTTTTAATGTAAGACATTACGCAAGAGATGGATGCTTGGGGAGCACTATGAGCATTTTTATGCATTTGCTACATCTCTCAGATCTCAAGAACAGTAAAAGCAAACTGCTGCTTTCACCATACATGAAAGTAAGAGTCAAAGCTACTGCAATTATTCTTGGAGTCCATGTATTCTGATACTGAAGACATGATCACACAGTTTCCATTGTAATTAAGTAGCAGAAAAGTCTGTATACATGTTTCTCCTAAAGAAATACGACAAATTGACTTCCAGTTTTCTAGTGAGTCTGGTCACTACTAACACTTGCCACAGAAGAAGGCGACAAATCCAGATAACATGAACAAGAAACAACAAACAAGACCATTGGGTTTCTAGCATTGCCACTGGCAGGTTTTGATCTTTCAGCAGTAAACTGGCAGTCACGCTGCATGGACACCTCTGGAGTGTAACTTGGAAAGGTCAACATGGGCAGTAAAAGAACAGACTTATTTAGCATTTTTTCACAATTTCTTCCTCAAGAAATTCTTTATTTTAGGAAGATCAATTCTGGAACAGACGTTCAAATTAAAAGATCATAAATACACGTAGAAAGAGAGCTCTTTTACAGTGCTTCTGCCCACACCCAAAAAGATTCTGCATACAACAACACATCCTCTAATTAGAAGAGGTGCCTTGTGAAGCTGATACAGCTGACATCACCAGTTTGCTGCTGAAGCAGTCAGCTAAGCCACTGCCAGCAGAAGCCATACCTCTTACCTGACATCCTCATTTCCTTGGCTTTGTAACTGTTCTGCTGTGCCAGCAGAGAGGGCAAAACCAGCACCCACTGGGCTTGTTTCAGCCACAGCAGCTTGTGAGTGCTGCTCTGCTCCAGAATGAGCCAACATGCCAGCCTCTGTGGGTGGAAGTGGTGGCTGGAAAGCTGGGGATGTGTGCTTTCTATTTATAGTGCCACATCTCCGAGGGTTTGCTTGGAAGTCCATAACCTTGACACCAAAGCTACAGAAAGAAGAGAGAGTAAACACACCACACCAGCCAACACCAGTTAACTAAAGCAACAAGACAACTGGTTGTTACAACCCACAAAGACAAGTGCAACCCCCGTTGCTTAGCATGCAAAGCAGCAACAAGGAAAGCTCCCACTGTCTGCATATAACACCATTAATGTTAAGACATGCAACACTACTTGGCTTATCTGCACAGAGGGTAAACATAAGTGGAACAAATTACTCAATAACATTTGAAGACGGACACTGATGACAATGAAGTCACAACATTCAGTATTTTTACATGTAAATACATATATTTCCTTTCACACCAGAGTATCTACTCTCTAAATATGGTATGTAATAGAAACAAAATTCACGTGTCAAAATTTCTAAGTTGATGTACAGATTTCAAGACAGACTAAAAATGACACTGGATATATGCTTCCACGATTTGTTCAAAGAAAAAGGTACCTCTATTTAACTATGGATAAAGAAACTAACAGATTTGAGAATGTGTTTAATATATTCAAGAACTGAATTTTATGCCTGTTGTGTTAAAGACAGTGAATCCCGAACTGACTTTTTTCTGCTCCTTCTGTCAGCACTGATAAAATTACATGTGGCTAACCACAGTTAACATTTAGGTAACAATTTAACATTTGCATAAATGGCTATAAACAAAACAGCACATCACTTCAATATTCATGGTATGAGTGATAAATAAGTGTTACACTACATGTTATATGGGAAAACAGCATGTTTTAATTTAATTTTTTTTTAGCATTTTACTATTTGCCATGGTATACTGTACCATCTTCAAATCAGAAGTCTTATCATGAAGGCACCAGGTAACACCACCTCGGCTTATGGGCTTTGAAAAGAAGCCATGGAATACCAGAAGTTAGATACTGACAGATGTTACTACATACACTTCTGTTTCACTGGATTTCAGACCCCCCACATCTGTAATAGGAAGATGGTGACTGGGAGCAGTAGTACCTGCCTTTTTTTTTTTTTTTTTTTTTTTTTTTTTAAGTCATGCACGGAGTATATCTAATACATTACCTTTGAACCTTCCTCAGGCTGCAGTAACATGGAGGAAAATAAATCACTATAGTTACCTACAGTATTTTCACAAAATTCTCCTCCTGAGACTGCTAAACGCATGTCTAACTACCGCCTAAGTAGTCAAGTTCTCAGGAGCGAAGACTTAAAACCTAATCTGAGAATGAAACATACCTTTCCTTCTTCAATAAATCCCCTTCCATTACAGCCATGCTAACAGGCCTCTTCCGTTCCAGTGTCCCAGAATCATATTCATTCCCAGTGTGTGACAAGTGATTTGAATTAACAGCAGGAACTGCAACAAACGCCCCAGACACATTGAAGTCTTGATCTGGAAAAAAGACAGACACCATTCATCAGATGACATATATATACAAAATGGCGTCACTTAAAAAATAAAAGCTACTGGAGGTTTATCTGCAAAGGGTTATCACAAAAACAGAATTCCTTTAACTACAGCAAGAATTTACCTCCAGGGAAGAACCAGTCTGCATGCTGAATAATCGGCTCAATAATTGCTACCACGTGGACTGAAGTTGCTGCTGCCATTTCAGCAAGGGATCTGCAAAAGAGATGCGTAGAATAGCATGTACAGTTTTATCAAAGTAAGAAAATAAGACATCTGGCCTTAAATGGCACATTATGCTAAGCACACCCTTAGGTACCACACAGAGCAACTCTGAATATTTTTTTAGGCAAGTACTCTGTTGCTGTCAATAGTCTACATGATTTAAAACAATCTGATGGGAAATTCTACAACTTCATGGAAGTTCTGTCTTTTCCTAAAACCACTTACCCTTCGGTTTTTGCCCATAACAAGTTGGGGCCCAAGACTATTGCAACATTGCTGGGTGTCATTTTGTTCACATCGCTGTTCTGTGCAAGCTTTGCTAAAAATTTGATTAAATACCTAAAAAAAAAATAAAAAGACTAATTAAACATCAGTAAATTTTTTCCATATAATATGATGAAAGCTAGTACAACACTGAGGACATAATTAGTTTTTTAAGCAAGTAATAATTCTGTTCATTTGAGAAGACATTACCAACAGAGTTTTTCATATTGACAAGAACTAGACCAAAATTCAAGAACTCCTATTATTGCCAAAAGCATAATCTCTTAAACAGAAGAGTTCTGTGCATCACTATTTTGCAGCCAGTAGTGAATTAACTTGACTGAAAAATTCTACCATTAGCAAACTATTGCACATTAACTACTTGACGAAAAAGGATGTCATTTTATAAATCTAATAGAATTTGGCCAAGTTAAAAAAAAAAAAAAAGAGGATTAGAGTTTCAGCTAATTAACATCAAAACTAGCTGCACAGCGGCTTTGATGGTTGAGCACTACAAGTTAGAATATGTGCACACGTACCTGAAATTAGCATGATAATGCTTAGGTAGTTTGTTACAAATCTTCCATAACTCCTGTAGCTTCTTATCCTGGTCCTGAATACTGAAAGGGAAAAAAAGAAAATGTATTACATCTTTCTTACAGATTACAAAAAAGTTATTTCTGAAGAGAACAACAAAAAAAGACTGTATAATTTTCCATTTATGCCTAAGCAATGCACATTGTTGTATTCAGTAATTCAACAACCTGCTTTTCAAATGTTTGAATTATCTCAACCTTCAACAAAACCAAAACTGCTTAAGCATCAGCACTATCCAGACAGTACTCTGAAAGCAGCCCTTATGTTTAAAGATAAAATAGCTAGACATTTCACCACGTTTGCACAATTAATATTAAGGTACAACACAAAAGTCTAACTAATTTGCTAGAGAAAACATCTATGTGTTCAGAAATGAACAACATGAGCTTGGACTTTTGAGTTTACCTGAGGATGCAAATTTGATAAAAAACATAAAATAGTTTTCTACATAACCGTTTGTAGCATGCTTACTTTGCAGCTTGTGTCCACTCTTCATAAAGACTGTAGGTCATTAAAGGCTCTGGCAATTCTCGCAAATAGGACTTCAAGGCACCTGCAATGCAGAACAAGCAAGTTTCTTAGCCAATGCTTTCAGTCTACTTAAAATTGGAATTTTATCTATGCAACAGTACTCAAGTCCCAGTGAAACATCAGGATAGTCCGTCACTTCCATAATCTGTTCAACATTGAACACAAGAGGTTTGTCAGTCATTACTATAATTAGACAGAAACGTGTATTACCAAGTTATGAAGCATCCTTCAGAACAACCTTATTAAAGCTACATATGGCTCTAGTCTCTTAAGAATTACTAGCATGATCAAGGGAGAAATATGATATTGGAATTACCACAATCACCTGAATTTTAATGGCTACTCTGGCATGCAAACATATCAAGTATATTCAGCATGTGTGCCCTATACATAACCATGTTAAGTTATGCAATTAATTGAACTTTCATTTTACTTCCATTCACTGTTTATCTACACAGAGGCCAACAGTTAAACAAACAGAATAAACTTGTGTTCTACCCATTTGTATCTGTTTTGACTCAGAATATTCACAGTACCTGCAACAGCATGGGGATCAGAATAAAACTCATCAAGTTGTGAAGTTGAACAGTCTAAGGCAGCTTTAAGCTTTTTTAACTTGGAGGCTCCAGCAGCAATTCTGAATAAGCCCTGCACGATAAAAAGTAAAAGTTTTACGACTCTCTCAGAACAGTTCATAGTTCAGCATCCTCACTTTATACTGCTTTACCAAGCTGACTCTTGATGTGTCAGTGCCATCTGATAACACTTTGGTCCCCCATCACCCTTGGTCCATTACCCATTTTTCATTCTACTCATGTCAAATATACTACAAATAGTGCTGAAGCCTTAATGTTACAAGACTTACTATCTACATTAATGAGAAAAGTTACTTAAGCAAATTTAAAAAGCACAGACATCAATCCATGAGTTTCACTACATTCTTCTTCTTTCCTTCATAGAGCATGATATAGTGATATACCTACCTCCTCCTTCATCCCCGTCTCCAGAAGCATCATTACACAGGCTTCAATAGGGATTGCAATTTCACGACCACTGCGCTTGAGATGCTCTTCTAATGGAGTTCCAAAAGCTGGTTTTTCAGTCCATTTGTCTAATTGAAGAGCATCAAAACACTGAGCAAAATATCTAACAATCACTTGAATTACATCCCAGGCAAGAAAAGAAGAAAGCCTCTAGTGCAGCTAAGAAATTTGCAGAACATGGTAGGAGTTGTACAGCCCTTGATAGGTAACATCCCTCATGTAAGTAAAGAGAACATGAGCCTGCGAGTATTCCTAATAAAAAAATACTTCTGCATCTTTCTGGATGGCAAACCAAATACACATCTTCCATATAACTGAGAGCACATCTTACTAGGCTGTCACATCTGAAAATTACATTGATTCTGATTTGCTAAGATTCCAAAAATCTTAGGTTTACAAGAATCTTGGAGAAAAACTGCCCAGATTTCAGGACTTGGGTTGATCTGAGTTTTATCTGTATTTAAGGTGGATATAAACAGAGCTGTTAATGTAACATTAAGTTTATTGCTGATTTAAGAACCAACTTCAAACAGGTGTTGACAATCTTACAATCAGAACAACATTTGCAGTATATCACCAACACCTGCACAGACTTTCAACTTAACATCTCCTGATCATTCCTTAGTTTTTAAAGTCAAAATTGGTACACATTTCTCCAAACAGAATGTGAATTTGTTTCCTGTAAGTTATTTTTCACCCATTATTTCTGCTGTTTTAATTGAAAAATGCAGATGTAAAATGATGTAAAATGTTATTAATTGTTAGTAAAGATGCATTCTTTCTTTCATATGGAAAAAGAGTTAAGATGTTGAAGGAGTCTTCCAAAGACACGATGCACTTCTGCAAAGAATTTGTTTTTCTTTTTAAAGAAAAAAAACAACAACATATTAACTATACCCCCTTCACATGGCTTTATTTCCCCTCATTCAGTAACATACCATGAGAGGCCCATGCTATTTTCATCAGTTTTACAAGGTACAGCAAACAAAGAAATCTGAGTAGTTGTTCAAAGTCACAGTAATTTACCTGCAGCTAGAAACAACTGCAGTCACATCCTACATGTAGACACTGGACCACTCAGATCGTATCCCCCTGGGGACACCTTCTGTGAAAGGCTAATCCGTACTGAAGCACTCACCATATGAAAAGCTTTGCACAAAGCAGCTAAGCAACAAAGAAAAATTAAACCAGTTGGATCTGTATCTTGTAAACAGAGCCTTCCACACAGCCATAACGCAGCCCTAACACTGTGCAAGTATCGTTTGTTACTTTGCATTTCATCAGATCTACAGAGAACAGATTATTCTCTATCATTTTTCAGCAAGATGCTCATATTTCTTGGCATCTTTAGTTTACTGGTTCATCTTTCTACAATATACATATGACCTGCTACTGAAGATAGCTGAGTCTCGTTCAGCTCTGAATGTCACTTGGACTTTGTTCAACCTACTTCTACTGACCAGTAGATTAAGAATCAGTACAGTCAATTTAGAATAGTAATTTCAATAGCACACAGTGCATCTTCAGACCAAACCATTACTGACTCTCCTTATTTTATGCTGACAACAAAAAGCTTAGTAGAATGGGGAAGAGATGAAGCTGTCTTACTAGCCCCTTAGCTTCTGATATTCAACACAGCAAACTCAACACTGCAGTGTGCACATTGGGGAAAAAAGGTTGCACAGGAGGGGAAAAAAAAATCGTTAGAATCTTGGGAATTTTTCTGCCGATTGCCTACTAGTTATTCAAGAAACAAAGACCTTGAAGTTCCTAAATCACAAATTTTCATTGTCTGGAAGAGTCAGGTATAAATTAGCAAAAGGTCACATGATAAATAGAAAAATCCTTCCTATATCCTTTTGGGTATGAGACAGATCCTTAGTATTCTATTAGTGTGTTAAAATATGGCTGGAGAACTCCAGAGAATAGAGCAAAGATGGAATTATGCTTGGGAATGCAAAACTGTTAAGTAGATCAAAATGATCTGATTAAGACTGCATGCAAAAGAATCAAGATAAAGGAGAAGAATATTGTGCATAGGTGGCACAGGCAAGGAGAAGCATCAGCCAGAGCACAGGTTACTTTACCTTGATGGGCTTGAATTTCGGGTAGGACCTTTTCTATGACTGTTAATGCTTTTCTATGGTAATCTGCTTGTGCTTCTAATAACTGAGAACAGAAGCCACATTTTAAAAAACAAGAAGAGCATTAGCTTCTGATGAGCACATAACATAAGACTAGGTTTAGCACACAAAATGTAATCTTTGAGAATTGAGTGTCTATGCATAAGTGCTGCAGTCAAGTTCATACTGAAAAAAATACTCACCATAACAAAAAACTTAGCATATTCTCCTTCTTTGGACACAAAGTTATACATATCTGCTGCTAGTTGATCCTTTGAAAAAAGAAAAAGATGCAAAATAGCAAGTTAAATTTACAAAGGTATTTCAACTTATACGCAAAGACAATATGTACATCTATTTTGCCTGCAGTAAGTTTGAACCATTGATGCAGGCGTAGACAGCCAGTAATTCACCCACCCTGCTATAGACACTAAGCAGTAAGCTCAAAATGAATTCATGGAATGAACTATCGGTAACTCCTAACTTCTCCTCTGGGTTAAAAGCAGATATTTTTAGGCAGCATCTTACAATATAGAATCTGTATTCTACTATTTTTAGGGAAAGTACATGCAAGAGTACACTTCATTTCTGAGTAGTTAGTAACATTTTTATGACCACGCAGTTCACTTTCTTTCAAGCAGAATTCATTCAAAATGTCTGCTTAATACAACAAAGAAGGGGGCCACTGAAGTAAGCAATTGGATCGTAGGGCAAGATTATTTAAAGCCTATCCTGGAGTGAAAAGATAAGTACTACTAAAAGGTTCTGGAGTCTCAGTTCAACTGCATCATAATCTAGCATTCAACTACTGAGAAGTGAAACTGAATGTGAACTGCTCAGAGCTGTGCTCACACCTCCTGGTTACTCAGTGGCTGGAGGTACACAGACACCCTGAACATTTAAGTCAAGGCTAAGGCAGTTTCTTCTTATAATTGTTTCAGACTAGAACAGCAAATAATGTAAAATACTTTTCCTAAAAAGTAAAGTTCCTCTTAAATGAAAGCACTTCCACATTTAACTAGCCCTAATTACATCTTTAAAACACATGGTTTATTAACAGACATGTATCTTGTGACTACAAGAAGCAAGACAGCTAGTGCCCAGGCAAGGCTTATGGAAGCAGCCACACTCTGATTGCTATTGTAGCTAATGAGACAAATGCATAAACGATAGAGATGCCTCTTGTTATACCTTGCATTGTTCTACTTTATTCCCAGCTTCATCCATTTCTTCCTTAAGGGAATCTATTTTTGAAGGATGCATTTGAAAATTTGTTCCTGAAGTCTTGTGGGCTTGGTTATACCTGCAGAATAAAGGCTTCAGTCATTTGATAAAATCTAGTATTGATCAACAACCTGCATTGAGTGCTCACTTCTAAAATTGTTTTCTTTTGACTGGAAAAAGCCAATCATTTCAGGGGTTTTCTGGTAAGCAAATATCAATGTCAGATCAGGTGTCAACAAGAAGCCAATGTGAACACTGTAGGACTAAGTATTTAAAACTACTTCTTACCTTCCCCTAGCAGAATCCCAGTCCAAAACCAGTTTTGCAAGTTGTTTCCTCTGCTTCTGAATGTTGGGAATCTCTACCTAGAACCAGAATTCAAGGCATACATTTATTTCTGAAGAGTGCAACATGCTACATTTTGTAGATTTCATGTTCACTTTCCACCACTAAATTATGACTAGCTATCTTACTAGCAATGAGATAAACCCTTTTTTGCTCAGTTGATAAATAAAAACCAGATTTATTTCTTCAGCCAGACTCATGCGACTTACCTCTGTTAGCGTGCTCAGTGGTTCTAAAATGTCCTTTTCAATCTGTACTTCATGCTGGGAGAGCTCCAATGCCAATTTATTCTCTGCATCACCACACGTATCCAGCATTTTCCTTTAAGAATTGTAGGAAATGGTTACAATGCGAGTTACTATTGACTGAAGAAGAATTATTCAAAATAACAATTGTGGGGCTTTGTTCTTTGCTACCCTTTTGGAAAGACTGCATTGTACAAAGCAAGCCATTAATGCATAAAAACAAGCTGTTCTATGCTGTCACTGGCAAACTCAGTATAGGCAAGGAGTGCTATTAAACCGTCTGTAATTCCTTAACCATTGTAATAGTCTTGGAGGCCTTAAGTCCCTAGATATTACACTGATCCCAAGGACAGAGAAGTCAGTATTTATTTTGAAGCTTATCTTTCCATCTTACCAGGCACAGAAAAAACTGCTCAACACAGTATTTAATTTTCTCCTAAGCCACTTTGATACAAAAAAAAGTCTTAATGCCATAATTGTAGGTAATCAAAAGGAAGCAGTTACAGGTTCCAAAATCATACTTTGACCTTTGCTTCAAGCTTGTTCTAAGGAAAACACGTTCTCTTTGTAATTTTTACCTATGTTTAAATCTCATGCAACAGTTCACAAAAATGCACACAAATGTTTTTGGGTTGTTCACCCTGTCTCTATTAGAATCTCCATCAGCAACAAGAAAACAGTTGCTTCAGGAATTCAGCATATTGATGTTTGTTTCAACCGCTTTCCTGAAAATAGCAAAGAAACACTTTGCCAGGCTAAAGAAACTGGCACTGTTTTAAACTTGAAGCCATTGATGCAAATCTGCAGAATGTAGTATTTATACCAGATTTTGAACTTTAAATTGGGGTAATCATTTTAACAGTCAGCAAGGAGATAAGTTAATTTTCAAAAGCTTTTACAACAGCAGAATATCAGAATCCTCTGGAATGCAATTCAGAGCAAACTTAAAACTTGTTTCCAGAAATGTTCCAGAAGAATTGCTTGCTCACTTTTTATTCCCATGAGTTAGAGAGAGAATCTAGAAACATTAGTCTAATTAGCTTGAGAACAGCCTTTGTGTATATAAAGTCTCTAAGTAGAGCTCTGCAAGCAACAAAATCTCAGACAACTATTTATAAAGAAAGTCAGATACTTACCCCAAGAGTGTTTCATCACTTAGCTGGGCAGATCCCTCTTGCATATTTTGAGCAAGAGCTGTTAGAGGAAGCTTTTTCTATGGAACAGAATGAACAGTGCTTAGTTTACTTAATGCTATTGACCGTTCCCAGCTTTTGCAGTATAAACCCCTAAACTTTCCTTCTATTTTGTTTCTATTATACATATATGCAACTCATTGCTTGACTTTAAGAAAATGCAAAGTCGCAAGAAGTTTCAAGCTGAAAGATTCATGTTCTCAGATACTGTGAAAAGCAGTCTGAGTTGGAATGACTAGCCCAAATTGTACTACAACTACTGTAACATTACTAAATAGCTTTAACTTGAGATTTAAGCAACTAGATCATTCATTTCACTGCAGAGGTATGTTTCCTGTGCCCATTTTCAGAAGAATTGTTCTTCAATAAAAGGAGAAAATTTGAATGTTAATCATTTCTGGTTTTAATGCATCAAGAAAACCTTCCTGTGGCTTTGCTAAAAGAAGTTAAGGGGCAGAAATCAAGTATACACCACAGGTTTACGGCTCATTTGAGAAATTTGTGCTCAAAGGCAATTGCAAACATGATCAACAAGGCAAAGCATTGCCTTTTCTTAGCTCTTATGAAAGCTTTAAGTACTCAGCACAATGCAGAAATGGGTGTCCTGACAATACTAAGGTATTCCAAGTTCATGTTATTATATCTGGATGGTGAACTACAGTTAGTATTTTACCAAATAATGTCAAAATGTAGAATTATATATATATAATTTTTTTTTTTTTTTTTTTTTTTTTTTACAGTCACATTTCTCTTGAATAACCTCAGGCACAGCAACTGATCAGAACACAGAAGGCCAGGCTGTATTCAGACTAGTCTCAGAAGACAACCCAAGGAGCAGCTGTACTTACATGTCTCTTATCAGGGTCTGTACCATACTGGCCCTGAGAACATGCAATTAACCGTTTCTGTGCGATGTGGAAAACAGATCTCACAGTGTCAAGACGTCTCTCGATCTAGTAGGCGGAAGGGGGACAGAGGAGGAAAAGAAAATAAGAAACAGAAGTTATTTTCTTGGCCTCAGCAGAAAAACCTTCCTCCTGCATCACATTTAGTTCTGGCTTGCTTATTTCTCAAGTTTTGTAGCTTACAAAGAAGTTCAGATGCTTAACAGAAGTGTCTGACAGCAAAAATGTGGCATGTTCTAATGGACACAATTCTGTAAATTCACATCTAGAACAATATGCATCCACGTAGGATTGACACATTTTCCCTTCCCAATAGGTTTATTATGCACTTATGGACAGTAGCCGCTGGGATGGGATATGCACACATCTATGCAGCTGCACTGGGAAGTATGCAGTAAGTCCCAACAAAAGCAAGCAGTGCAAACTGCAGCTGCTAACAGAGATACCAGATCCAGCAGAGAGGAACCTCTGCAGATACAGGCTGGGAGAAGTCACCAAAAGGAAAGCCCAGACAGACAGACTTGGTGAAGGTCAGCACAGGTTCCCTGCTACCAACATGGGAGCCCTGCTCTGGACACAGGAGCAAGAAAGCACTGGCTCCTCAGATCCCCTCAGAGGGCAGCAGCAGCTCTGCCAAGCACAGGCCCAAGCTGCAGGAGCAATGCAGGAAGACTAACACCTCACTGAGACCACAGTACTAACAGGACTAACAGCTCTTGACAAACAAAAGATGAACCCAAGCTGAGCTGCTAGAAAGTTTCATCACACCTATTTTGTTAAAGTAAGGTGTAGAGAAACTGCCCATGAAAGTCTCCTCTGAAAGCACAAAGAGCACACAGTCTCCAAAATTCAGCCCACTTCTAAGAAGTCCGTATAAGGATATGTGAAGAAGGTGGTACTCTTTGCAGTCCATTGTTGCAGCTAAGTAGTTTAATTTCTATTTTGTTAACGTCAAGATTAAAAGCTACCAACACATTCCAAATCAGCTCTATTTGTGAGAGTATTTTTGCGAGGTCACGCAGCCAAGACTTTTTAAAACACCAAGCACAGGTTTTCATTCCCACATGAAGTAGAGTAACCCCAGTGAAGGGCCACCCCCAGCACACTGCCAGCTCACAGCACCCACACGTGCTGCTCACACTCCCCAAAAAGGCTCTGGAGAGCTGACATTCCAGCAGCCTCTTTTCAGGCAGCCAGAATGCCAAACCCAAAGGGCAGAAAGACTGATAGGAGGAACTTGACCCCAAAATTTCACGATGATGTACTCTCTGCTGATCTGCTTTTGAGCTCAAAAATGACATGAAAACCACAAGAGACATTAATATCCATTAAGCTACCTCTGAACTGAAAATGTGACCTCAAGGCCAAGTTGTCTGCAACCACAGAGCATCTTCAGTGTACAAAGTATCAAGTGACTGCTTCACTATAGGCTACAAGGGCATTCCAGAAAGAGGGCCCATTGTAGAAGCCTTTGCAGTACTGAATCACACTGTTTCTCTTCAGATGGGAACATATTTAACAGTGATACTTGGAAATAGAGTACTACGCTCCACAAAACAGTAAGTAGGAAAAAAAAAAAAAAACAAAAAAGCTATGACAACCCTATGTCAAAGCTAATGATAAATATAAAAAGAAACACTGGAACATTTACAAGATGAACAGCACCATGCTTTTAAGCTCTTCAGTTAGATAAGAGCCTCCCTCCCCTCCATGAGCCCCCAAGAGCAAACAAACAAGTGAATAAATTCTTCCACTTGGGTGTAGCCGGTCTGCTCTGTGCCTGGGAAAGCCTTGCTTGCAAAATTTTTTTGGCAACAAGCAGCAGAACTTTTGGCTTTCACTTCTTCTGCTATTCTGCAGCTAATGAAGAAAACATACGGGCCCCTAAAGGCTATCAAGGTGTTTTAATAACACCCCTTCTATCAGTTAATTGTGCACACCCCTCTAGAAATTAAAAACAGCGTTGTCAAACTGCCGAGATATCAAATAAAGCAGTCCCATGGAAAGCAGAACACAGCGTTTCAGGTCGGATCACTTCACCATTACTCAAAATGACTTCATGTGTTGTAGCTGATTTCAAGTTCTAAAGCTGATACATTCTCTCATCTTCTACTTTAATCAGAACAGCTGGAGAGAGATAAAATAAAAGCAACACCTCATTTGTTTGGCCTCTCTGTCTCCTACACAGGTCTTGAACTCCAGCATACTGAGATGCTTAGTAAGTGACTTGAAATAACTGTACCACTGAAGGCTGAAGGAGCAGCTGGCGTACCTGACTCCAGCCAACTCATCTGCCTTCTTTTTTTTTTCTTTTTTTTTTTTTTTTTCCTTTTTAAAGCCTTTTGCAAAATGACCAAAGGAAGAGAACAATGTAGAAGAACAAGTCTGTAGTCACTTTGTTTTGTGTAATCAGCCAACCTCGTAATTTAACAGCAGCAACTAGAATTCCACCATGAAACGTTTGATGAGATGGCATATATCATGAGAATGACAAGTCTGCAAACAAACGTCAGTGTGAGAAGTCTGAGAATAAATACTGCAAGCTAAACTAGAAGCTCTTGTGCACTCAGAATAACTCCAAAAACGACATCTGTTGGCATGCCCTTGGCATGCTTTTTGCCATTTCTTTTAAGGGCCAAGATGGTCCCTTCCAAAGCAGCACAAGTGAAGACAAACCAGCTGTGCCTAATCACTGTTCCTTCCCAGCTCATCATGCTCCACCAATTTTTTTTTTTTTTTAAATAGGTACTCCCCAAAATTCAGAAGGCTCAAACTTCACGAACAGAACATTAAGCATACTTGTAACCGTGTTACAATACCTGCAGCAGGTCTTCACTAAGCACCTCCGTTTTCTCAGCCCTAGGTAAGGAAAAAAGAACACTGTCAGACAAATTAGCAGAAACGACTACAATGCTTTGTTATCTGTTCACCTGAAGGTAAAGGAATATAGTGAGAAATGTAGGACAACCAAAGCCATCTTTTTATATTTTACTTCAGCAGTACTAAATCAACTGGCAATCAGCATAAATGAAAGTGTGACCACCTTGCCTTCATTTTCCATCAACATGACCTTTACCAAAAACCCTCCCATGACCTTATTTTGCTTGATTCCCCAAATCTTTTCTATCGTTTTAGTATTATCATTGAAAAAAAAATAAAAAGTTTCAAAAGTTAACAGCTTTCCCAGTAAAGGTCTACTCTCAACAGAAAAATATCAGAACGCTTCCAGCCATAATATTAAAGGTTGTTATATAGTTGTGCATACACACACACTCAAACCTCTGGCATACAGTTCTACACTTTTTTCTATTCCCAGTTTACACACAAACTTTGAACTGTTTAATGTTGAACCAGATTTGCTTGGTGTTGATTTATTTTTATATAACACTGCTTTAACAGATCTTTTTCTTTAGCTATAGAATCAAGAGAAATCCAGCTCATCCCATCTCTCACTGTAGGGGACTTTGAGGTATCCCAGTACTTATTTTTTCATTCACAAAGTAGCATGTCCTCCTGCTGTCTGTCAGTTTGTCTATGGCACTGTGCCCCTTCTGATTTTAGGAACTGTTCAATATCTCACTTCAAGTCTGACCATCTGCAGAAAGTCCATTCTATTGGTGGAGATCCATCAGCTGAACACGTTCTATCTCTCTGAAGACAACATTTGTTCACTTGAATTTTTTCAAAGGTATTTGACTTCAATTTCATGGTGCATTATCTACTTGAACTGTCGGTGAACCATAAAGTGCTCAATAATTGAACAGCAGAATGCAGCGATGCTCAAAACCTCAGCAAGACAAAAGCCATAAATACTTTGATAGAAATGTAAACTGCAAGAACTGTAATGTTTATTTAAGAAAATACACACAAGATTGATAAACTTCCACACAACTAGAACTAGTGAGCCTGAACAGAATTATATCCTGTAAGAGGTCAGTCATTTAATTGTTGAGGTTAATGATCAGGTTAGCACTCTTGCCAAATCCCACCGGAAGCTCCAAAGAACTGGAAATGCTCCAGCAACAGCAGCACATTCTTAAACAGATTTTGTAGAGGGTGCTCACTGCAAGAACAGCCTAAGCTCAAGTGGCAACTGGTATCCCCGTCAGCTAGCTGAGCTGACAGAAGCACACAGCACTATGTAGCATTTGTGTGAAGAAGGTATGCCATGACTTCTACACAAAACCAAGAATTCTAGAACAGCTGGAGAGGTGTTCCAGCCTCTGATCATCTTTGTAGTTCTCCTCTGGACATGTTCTAACAGCTTCACACCATCCTTATGCTGGGGGTCCCAGGCCTGGATGCAGAACTTCTGATGGGGCCTCATGAGGGCAGAGCAGAGGGGGACAATCCCCGGCCCGCTCCACAGCCATCCCTCTGCTGATGCAATCCAGGATGCGGTTGGCCTTCCCAGCTGCAAGTGCACACTGCTGACTCACTGCCCAGCTTCTCATACACCAGGATTTTCATGTTCTTCTCAGCAGGGTTGCTTTCCATAAGTTCTTCTCCCAGTCTGCATATATATATCTAGGACTGCCCTGACCCAAGTACAACGCCTTTGATGCGGCTTTGTTGAACCTTATCAGGCTCATGTGGGTCCACTTTTCGAGCCTGTCAAGGTCCCTCTGGATGGCATCCTTTACAATAAACTACAGCATGAATGATGCGAGAGCAGCCTTCTCCCCCTTCTTCACATAAATCCAGGTCTCAGTTTCCTCCTTCTGCCTAGAAATCTGTTTAAGAAAAAAGGCAGCTGGTTTCCACATCTACTACATCTATTTTGTAATTAATGTTTACACTGACTCCCCTCTACACAGCTCTAGCCTTTAATTTGGCTTAGTGGAGAGGAACAAATTAGAGGAAGGTATTTCAACAGTTTATTTACCCTCTGTGCTGACCCACTTTTATGTATTTACGTGGTATGAAACAGCCACCTCCAGAGAAATTCTGGCACTCCGGAAGAGAACGCACATTAACCTAACAAGCAACTTTATGACATGAAACAGCCACTTCAGATGGCACAACGCAAAACAATTTCTAAAACATTTAGAGTACCTACAACTGGATGTGTGTGCATCATTTAAACCATGAGCTGCAGTAGATCCATGCCCTAGCAGGGAGTACCACTTTAATTTTACACTAAAAAGCTTTCAGTTGGACCGAGTTCACAGAGTTTTTCTCCAGCCATGCTGCAATAATCAAACTGCTATAACCACAGCATTTTGCAAATTCCCTTTTAGCTACTGGGAGTCACAAAATGCATTTTATTTAAGTTACCTTCAGAGGAAAAAAGGCTCCTAATATTAACACATCTTTGTGTTCCTCGAATCCCTTCCTTACACTACTACAGGTGCCATTCCTCTTTGCACACGTGGTTGCTTATCAAAGTGTTTGGAAAATCCAGAACGCAATGGGCAGGGGCTGCTGCTCCCAGTCCCCAGGCCAGCGTCTGCTTAGGAAAGCTGCTGATTATGTCAGGTTTGGAACCACAGAGGGAAGACCTCACCCTTCCTGCAGGTCTACATTCCACCTTTAATAATAAAGCCAAGGAAGAGCCACCAAATAACATTGTTTCTCAGTGACCACTACCATCAGGCAGAAAATGCAACCTTGTGACTGCATCCTGCCTCAACAACAGCCCCCAGGGTTTTCAGTTAAAACATCGATTCCAAAAGCAAAACTGAACAACTGCACAGTTGCAGCTATAACCACCTCCATAGCCCACAAAGAAGGTAAGTACTGAGCTCTTCTAAAATTTTACTGAGGACGGCAAGCAGTGCTCTTAACCTGAAATATGTCACACTGCAGATGCTGGTGCCATTTTTCCTATGGGAGCAGCATGGCAAGACCATGCTGCCTTAACATCACTCCAAGGGAAAAACAACCACCAAGAGGTTTGAGAGAGGAAAGGTTGTAACTTTTATCCTAGGTATGTTAATTAAAATACCTCAGCTTGCTATGACATTTTACAGGTTTATTGCATGTGTTCTCAGCCCTCCTCTCCTGTGTTTTATAGCACTGTGCATTTCAGACACTCCCATCTCTCTGACAGGCCCCGGGGCGCAGTGCAGTGCTGCTGGAGGGGCCAGGCATCAGGCTCTGCTCACCCCAGCCCCAATAGCAGCTCCCCCATCACTGTGCAGGGAAGACCTCTGGCTTGTGCATCTGGAAACAGCAGATGAGAATTTCTGAGATAAGAATGCTTATCTTCCATGGTGGAAAAAAATATATAACTGCATTTGTAGGTATAAAATTTGCAGAATTGAAGAGTTAAAAAAAAATTGAAGCTGAATCTGAGCTATACTTGACATCTCACTAGCTGCACAGCAGTCCTGTCACTACCACAGCAGAAGCACTGACCAGGAAACATCTCCTGAGTGGTCAAAGCTACAAAACCAGTGGAAATTTACACTCTTGACAGACAAACAAGGAAGGAACAAGAGCAATCCTGCCATGCAGGGCCATAAACCCTGGGCATTCACAACAGAACAAGTGACTCAGTGCAGGAGTGGAAACAGAAACCCTGACTCACACAGCAGAGCTGGTGGAGGTGATGCCAGGGAGGGCAAGGCTGCATGGGGCACTCTGCAAACCCTGGAAATTAGAAGATACCTACCAGGAACATGAGATGAAATTCAAGCTCTCCTTCTTGCAGCTTGATTTTCCTTACAGTTTTTGTTTGTTACCCAGAGTAACCAGATTAGCACTCGCTGGCAAGTTAACGCTTTGCAGCACATCCTGCCTGCTTCCCACAGCACAATAGCAGGACTTGTTGCCAGGAAAAATGAAGGAATCAGCAGCTCTGCTCCAAAACAAGGAGTCCAGAATTAGGTGATAATTTCCCTTCTAAAAGATTTGTTTTTTAAATACTAAGTCAGGCCTCACAGAAAATGGAACTCAATGTTTCAGAGCTAACAGCTCGGTTCAACATTGTACTGAATTACAGGGACAGACAGGCTTTTTAATCAGTGTTAACTATAAATATAACCCAAATTTATGGAGTCTCATTATTAAATATGTCAAATCACTTCAAAATGGAAAGAAAACTTCCATCGGGGGAAAAGAACTGAACAAGGCAATGGGCACTGGGTGGCTCCCTTTCAATAAGGACACAGGAAAACAGCCCCAACATTGAGAATCCACTCTCAAGTGCCATTTATCAACACTTGAAGTGACTGCTTCAATCAGCATCTGAATGTGAAATAGAGTGGCAGCAGCTTGCCCAAGTTCAGCTTGGGTTTGACTTCTCAAGTAGGCAGCGGGACGCAGGGAGCCCCCAGTCCCAGCTCTGCCCCTGATCCGCAGCAGCCACTCGCAGAGCCTTGCTATCTGAATGGGATTTCAAGCAATGGAGGTTGTAATGCAGGTTGTAACACCAGTCTCCCATTTCCTGTGTTCTACCGACAGGCTGCATTTCCGTACGCTTCTCATAAGCTGAGCTCTTTAACACCCATATGTTAAAGGAAACTGCTGTGCCTGAAAAGCAAAACTTCCACAACTGCAGACTTTGTAAATGCGTATATCAAATGTCACTTTTCAAAGCCACTTTATAATAGAGGATTTATTTTGCTTTCTTTGGCAGTGTTCTGTTTTCTGGATGTACTACAGGAGTTTGCTTTTACCTGCGCAGCATTTTGAGGACAAGCCAGAGCCAAAACACTTGGCCGTGTCCTCTCAAAACCACAGAAACCAACTTTGTGTTACACAAGCTCCAGGTTAATCCCATTGGACTTCCTCCACAGCAAAGCCAGCAGCCACAATGGGAGCAGGGTGACAATTTGGAATCCTCACTGCAGCTGAGTTCTTTCCAGAAGTCACCAACATGGCACAAAGTAAATATCAGTATTCCGCAAGTTCTTTTTCAACTGCTTTAACATCCCTTCACAGCTATATTCAGTTGATTACAACCTTCTTTCAGCATTTACTTAGAATTTAGTGACCACCTCTAACAAACAGCCACTAGCCAGACTTCAAGTTCATCCACTGCCCCCATTTTTCACCCAAATCAACAGTATAAACCTATGCAGAAATACTGAAAATGTTTTTATTGTAAATCTGGTGGCCACGGATGCTTTAGTGGAAGTAGGAGAAATCACTCTATGGTTCCTGTTTTGGAGGAGATAACCCACAAAGTGACTTCCTAGAGGAGGTCCTTGGGCAGATTCAGTTTCCATACTTCAGCAATACTCAGGTCACCAATTTTAACCCATGTGGTTACTGCAGGTTTAGTGCTTCTAATCCTTTAGGAGTGCTTTAACAAACACAGCAACGTCTTCTAGGTACCAAAACACATCATTAACTACAATCTATATATTCAGAATCCCTGTGTCTGCTGAACTACAACTTCACCCTCACTGAGCAGACGACTGTTTCTGCTCCTCTGCCTTCCTTCATTTTCCTCACTGAATTTCTCCATCAGACTTTGATCACTCAATCTAGAGGCCACAACCCTGACCTCTTCTATAATCTCAGCCAGCCAATATTGAAGAACGAAGCCTTTCTGCTCAAATTAAAGACAGACCACGCTTTAGGAAGATAATCATCTTGGAAACAAAGCAGACTGCCTCCACGGCAGCAGGGAAGCCCATGACAGCCTGTTTGCATTACTGGGTCAAGATTCCTCGCTCAGTGAAATGGATTCAAGGCTCCTCTCCAGGCAAGGCAGTAAATTTAGCTATTGAGAACAGCCACAGTTTGAGCCAGATCCTATTTCAGGGCCATTCTGGGAGGCACAGCACCAGCAGAGAGGCTTGCACTACTCTCCAACCCCCTCCCTGTAAAAAAAAAAAATGTTGTTAATACTAGAAGTTGGGAATTAAACTGCATATATTGCCATTCGAGAAAAAAAATAAACAGTTAATCTCTATAACAATTCTAGGCAAATAACTACGAGCTACGGCTCTTACAAATTAGAGACAAATGTAGCCGAGTTCTCTAGGTGACAAAATTGCAATTGTGGTCTGAAAACAGAATAAGACTTAAAGCAACTTTGTCGTGATGGAGAAAGTCGCAATTCAGTGAGCAGTCTTTGACAAGCCCGATAGTTTTTTAACATCTGGTTACAAATAAAACTTTACAATTAAGTGCTTCCAGTTGTTACTGTCCCTGAAAATTGAGTATTTATTGCAACTCCACTATTTTATACCATTACAAAGCTTTAACTCAAGTTCTTCCTGTATTTCTACTTCCAAAAAAGCAAACAGAAAGAACCCCAGTGCACATTAGGCCATAACAGCAATGTGGTTTCCCTTTCAAAAGTGCATTTGAGTCGCATTTTTTCTAGAGACACTGTCATATAAATACTTTCTCAAGGTGCTGTGGTGAGGGATTAAAATTCTGAATGCTTAAATCCAGCCAGGATGAAATCAAGCAGCAGTCATGTGTTTGTTCCCAAGTAAAATCTCCTGTGTCGTCAAAAATAAGCAGCAAAAAGAAAAGTTAGGAAATAGAAGAATAATTTTCTCACCTGGTCAAACCCCAGTGTATTTTCTATGCCTTTCTTTTTCCCCCTCTAAGTATTATGATACAAATTTGTCATGCCGAGTGCACTCAAATACTTTACTTCCCAACTTCCCAAACATGCCAGGTTATTAATATGAGTTTAATATTGCATAAAACACCCTCATCAAAAATCTTTATTAAAATACTATATATTTAACTGCATAATATTTACATTTAGAAGGGTTTTTTTTCTCCACCCATGTCAGACCAAGCAAGCAATCTTCTCTTCCACACAATAATTTTACCTAAAATTAGATGGATAACATTTTGATATAGAAAATAGTTGGGCAATAGGCAATCTAACTAATCGCAGAATCATTAAGGTTGGGAAAGATCTCTGAGATCATCAAGTCCAATTTGATGGCAATACAGTCATCGTATACTGACATGGACATCGCTGCTGCCAGGACAAGCATTCCCACCACTCTCCAGTAGTGCCCACAGCACCTTCAGGAACTCGGCCCAGTTAAAACAACCCTGCCTGGGAGGCATCACAGCAGCAGCCTGCAGCCTCATCTCTCACAGACAGCTCTGCAGAGCTGCTCGCTCTGCCCTGGCAGCAGTCTGGGCTTGTGCCAGCTGCAATCACCAGGAAATTACACTGAGATAAGGGCGATGGTTGGACTGCTGCCTCAGGTGCTTCCCTTCAGAGTTCCTCCTTCCTGAGTACATCCTAAAGCAGCCCCATCTCATGTCCTGGTCCTCCATCCACCCACCCAGCCACTTCTCCATCCCAAGCCAGCAGCCCCACACAGCACATCTGCTGCCACTGCTCCCCACAAGCAAAGGGCAGGAGAGTGGCACCCGCTCAGGCCGGGCACACAGAGGTGAAGTTTGTCCCCTTAGCAAGCAGCTGCTTAAACTCAGATTAACTGCTGTGGAAGCGCAGCCTGGGGTCAGCTCTGCCTATAGAGTGGGGTGCAGCCAGCAGGCACCGCCAGGAGCTGTGCCCTCAGGCTGCTATTCTCTCCATCCAGCACCACCACAGGGGACAGATCCAGCTGAGAAATGACCTGCTTGGGAGAAAAGGTGTTTCTCAGCCAGACCAACTTCATCAACGTGGTCGCAGCTGCAAGCACAGAGCTGGGAATAAACAGAAGGAGCATGAGGGCACTGCTGCTGAGCAACCACTGCACCTCAACAAACATGGAGCACAGCTGGTGGGCAACGTTTCAGTGGGTAACAGAGCAGCTCAGTGATTTCCTACATGTGAGTTTGGCAGCTTTTCATTTCAGACAAGGACTGTCTCCCTTGTCAGATGACCTGCTGACTGGAGAACCACTTTAAAAGTAAAGAGAAAAAGCAAGCTGGATGTCTTCAGCCACATTCCTTTGCATTCAGACTACTAAAGAATAAGTGAATTGCCCACATTTCAAAATTCTGTTATTTTATTTAACCAGAAATTCTGCATTGTCAATCATTAGAAGGGATAAGAAGCAGCACTACCTTCTACAAATACAAAATGCTTTCAGCACAGACAGCCTCATCCTTGTATTGCATATTTATCCTACCGTAACGAAATGCAATGAACCGCTAAAAAATCTGCCTTTTCTTCTGCATATTTGTTTGGTTGTTGGGACTTTGGCAGGGTGTTTCAGCTACATATTACATTGCATAAGTGTCAAAAAAATTGAATCCAAAATGAGCACTTCAAAGGTAACACTGTTCTTAATTTAACACCCTGTCCAGACAGGTCTATTTTAAGTGCAGGGATTCGCAGAGCTGGCAAGTGAAAGCCTCTGAAAAGGAACCAAACTGAATCAACAAAAAACTCAAAACAAGGAAATAAAGAAAATGCAGAAGAGCGAAGTAGGAATAGAAAGTAACAATGTGAAAAGGAATTGGAAGCTTTGAAATAACAGTAAAAAAATGTCTAGGGGAATTCAGCGATCTGAAACAGTATGTCAGACCAACAGGACAGTCACAAAACAGAGACTGCTCCGTGCTCACCATCTCACAGTGAAACCTTTGCACTGATTTTCTGATTAACAATTAACAGCTGAGCCCTTTATTGTGTTTCACCAAGCAGCAAACCAGCCACTAACTGAGCTGAGGCTCTGAAGATTAGCCTGCAATCGAGACTGCTCATCCAATTACAGGGTTTTACAACACGGGATGTACAAGTGTTTGCACGTCGCCTAGATGCAGTACATACAAGGCCATACTAATGCAGATAACACGCAGATGTGCGCCATTACAACCTGCCATGTGCTGCACACCATGGCTTTTGCTGTTCTGTCATGAAACTGAAAGGTAGCCATCACAAGGCTTCTGAGAAGGAAACATGAGCCTCTAAAAGCCCAGTAGAGATTTATTAACACTTAACACACACATTCAGACGTCCTGTTACAAAACCAGGATTACTTTATCCTTGTGCTCCGTTCCTACAAAAAAAAAAAAAAACACATCAAGAGTTCAGAACACTTAATCTGCATCCAAAATCAGCTTACAGAAGACAAATTAGCTCAATGTTCAACTGAAACAGCTCTGCAACAGCTCAGCTTGCGTGTTTCTTTCCCCTGCAGAAATGAAGGGACAGTAGAACACTAGTATGTTCATATGGAAAATAACTTCTCATCAGTTGGATTAGCGTTTCCTATGGACCGCATGGTAACTGGTTCATTCCACAAAGCTGGCATCTGAGTAAGTTGCTGTGCTTTCCCAGTCTATGTAACAGCTACAGCTTTCAAAGGTGTATGGACAGCAACTTATCCTCTAAAAAAGAGGGCCAACCTCTTAACTTCATTCTCCTGTCACTAGCTAAACTGACATGCTTTTTCTGTATCCTTAACCCCGTCACAAGAATGTACAAGCCACAAGTGGCATGCTCCAACAGCACCAACAGTTTTAATCTTTTCTTTAAAGCTCAGTTTTCCTTGCAATAATTTTCATTCCGGAAGCATCACTGGAATCTTGAGAAATACACAACGTGGCCAAAGAGCATCTTTACACAAATATCTTTATCAAGTGATTTCTGGTGCAGGACAACCCATAAGACAGAAGGGAAAATCTCCTCCTGCATTGATCCTTCTCACTTAGAACTGACTCAGATATTCTGCACGCTCTGCCCGGCAGACCCCTCAGCTCCTTGATTCACTCTGCTGCAGTCACTCCAGGATGTTCCTGTCATTCTGCAATGCAATTAACCACACAAGAAAACAATCTGTGTCAAGGAAAAAAGGCTCCTCCTCACTTAAGAGAAGAACTTGTGACCTCACCCAGCTGGCCTGTAGTTACGAACACCAGCTTCCTGTTCAGACAGCAGGACTGTCCAAGCACAAGATACACTACTATTCTAACATGCTTTTATCAGCAATGAAATAACGATTACAAGCCCAAATATCTACATTTATTTGGTTCCTAAAGAATACATTTTAAATATTTCAGTTAAGTCAACAAAGCAACGTTGCAGATTAAAAGGATACTTGGAAGTTCCCAATTTTTTCTTGTCTAGACACCCAGAGCTGCTGTAAGCACAACAATGTTGCTGAGGATCAAATTCAGCCTTGGTTTCAAGACTGGTACGTGCAGCAATCAAGCAGCCTTGAAAAATGAGGTAATCAAGCACAGTAATCTGGTAAAATCACTCAGTATGTCATCGCTGACTGCTGTGAAGCTATTTGGTTCTGAGTTGCAGGACATCAACCACAACTTACCCAATTTAGCTTGTACTGTTCAACTCCCATGGGTTTAGACCAGAGCTGCGCTGTGGCAAACAGGCACAGCTAATTCACTGGAATGGAAGGCAGCAGAGCAGGCTGGAGGTTCTCCTGAAGATGCTACTTTTATCAAGCCATGAAATCTTTTTCTGGAAAGCACACACAGTGCTAGGAAACATCTAACACATCAAGATACTTTTTACTTGACCATACCCTGAAGAGATCTTATATGTTCGGCTTTACATAATCAGCTAACACAATGATCTCTAATCTGAAGAACAATTCTGATACAGATCCATTAGTATTAATGAACCTAAAAATACTATGCAAGTATTTAAGAAATGCATTTGCTTTCATAAATCCCAAGTGTATCACATTACCACATCACGTGGAAGCAGCTTGTTAGATCCCTTCTGGCTAATTTAGCAACTTAAATCATTACTATTTTAGGATTTCAGCTCCGGGTATAACCTGATCTAAAAATTATTTGCTCTATGAGCCACCACCAGACCAAGTTAGAGCTAAGGAATCACAGCATTGTCCACAAAGGGGCTAAATCTGAGATGTTTGTATAAAGATGTGCCACAGGCGGCAGCCCAGAGACAGCCCTGGCTCCAGATGCACCCCTGTGCTCAAGCAGATTCCATGAACTTTTACCTTTGTTATTCTGTTATGTCAGATACCAAAACCTCCTCCTCAGGCACACTTGACATCAGCACAAGCCCTTCCTCTGGTTCCCTCCAGCACTTTGCAGGCACAGGGATACCCCAGGCTGTTTACACACCATAACAGAAATGCAGCATGCCAGACTTGGCAAAGCCATCACTGTCCTCCAAAGCCTGTGAATCAATGAGAGAAATAGCTGCACTGGAAAGCTTATGCTTGATTCATCACTTTAAGGCAACATAAAACCATGCTTTCCTCAGGCAACTGCTCTGTTTGGCCTTGCCATGCATCCCAGCCCTGGGGGCACTCAGGCAGCACATCACAGTTGGAGGTGATTCGGCTCCAGCTGAGCCCATGGGACCTGGCTGCCTTTTGTCGTTAATATTTTATCAGTCCTCTGATCTGTTTCAGCAAGCAGCAGCATGACGATCACAGCTATGAGATGAGAGCATGCAGCTGGAGGCATACAAGATCACTGCTAAGAGTTATCAAATCCCTGAGTTTGGAGTCCTGTCATTTCTTTTGCTGCAACAAAAAAATCTCAAGTATTTACCCACTGCCCACCCACCAGCCAACAGGCAAGCCTGCCCTGCATTATGCAATGCTTTTTTCTTCTAACAGGCTCCAGACAGTTCTCTGCTAGAAGGCACAAAACTTGAAGATATCTTCAAGTCAAACTTAAACGAGAATGACAGTGGTGAAGAATGAAAGATATTTTCTGCTTCCACTAAGGGGAAACAAAGTAACTGAAGGTACATTTGCCCTAGAAACACTCACTTGAAGCTGTATCAGTGTTTTTGCAACTTCCATTGCTCAGTAGAACAAGAAGCAGAGCCAAACTGGAAACTTAGTAGCTGCAGGTTTTCCTATAATTGGAAGTTGACACAATTTACAAAAAAGCAGACTGATGAGCTGCACAATGTGCTACATTGTGTCAACGTTCCCTAAGGAGTGCAGGAAATAGATAAATACGCAGATACCAAGAAACTTCTGTTTGTACAGCTTAGGATGAGGAGTAGGCTGAAGGGCTGCCCGTGAGCCAGTTGCTTGCTCCCTTCTCAGATTGAGAAATTCTACAGTACGGCATTTCCAAGTTGTGCACTTTGGGGCTGACGTAGCAAAGGATGCAGAGTTACACTGCACTGCTGCAGCCCATGAAACGCAGAGCTGCCTCCTGAACTCCTCAGACATGCAGATTTTTAGATAACGCATTCCTTCTGCTATTGGTGCTTTGACACTTACATGCCAATCAGTCTTGGACAGTTACACAAACTATGAAAGTCTGCACACATTCGGGAAAATAGACCTCTCCTAATCCAATCTATTCAGACTCTTTAAACCTATCATTAAGTCATCTTCTAGAAAAGTCTAAGTCCTTTTTCTGATTCCAAAGACCTCAAACTTCATTTGGAGATAAACAGGAAATGTTTAGCATGACTACTATAAACACTGAACCCAGGATTTTCTTTTCCTTTTTGTGAGTGCTCAGACAATCACTAACCTACAGCAACGCCACAAAGTCAATTCTCCCCCCGAACATGGACACATTTCAATGTCATTTACCAGTTTCTCAAATACATTTACCAACTGAAAGCATTTAATAAACTTCGTTTATCATACTAATTGAAAGAGCAAGAAGAACATCGAAGTAGCGTTTCTTCAACATGTGTAAGTTAATTTTATTTCTTTTATTTTTTAATAGCAGTGTAGGGTTAATGTTATATTCAAAGTGTTTTAGAATTACTGGAGATGACAGAACTTATTTAACCATCGAGTGCTCAAAAAACAGCTGTTCTGCAAAGAACGACCAACAGATGAGCAGAATGTAAAAGCTTCCTTAGGTAATAATTCACAGAACTCTGAAAAAAAGTTAAGACCAGACATAATGGACAACACTAACATGGTGAAAAACTAACCTGGTCCATCTAGCTTTCCCACAAAGCATTACTAGAACACACATGAAGTCTGAGCTGCTCCTCACTACACACAATCACTCAGTATGCCACTTCAACATAACTTGCTTTAGTGCTGTCTGACAATAACACCAATCCCAGCCCACTGCCTACAGACTGCCGTGTGGCTTCAACAACTCCTATATATAGTCCAGCACTGCACCTTTCAAGTACAGCATGAGCTATTAAAAGGCATGTGCAAATGCTCCTGGCGAGTCACAGTAATGTCATGTGAACAGGGCCTGGAAAAACCTACCTGTGTACAAAACATTGTATTCAAACAGTGGGCAACCAAGAAGAAGCTGCAGTCAGTTCGTCTCTTGGTTTGTGGCCTCCTTCAGACTGTAATTAGCCAGAACTGCAGGTCCTGGTTTAAGCAGCACAGCAGCCTGACAGGAGCATCCCTGCTAGCAAAAGTGAGCATACCCATCCAGCAGCCTAAAGAAGCCATCAGAGATTAAGATCTAAACTTTCCAGACCAGCTGTCTAGAATAATTTTTAATCTGTACAGTATGCTGTCAGTTGTATTTAGAAGATGAAAAAAATTAATGAGAACACTAATGGCTGTGTCCCCAAAGGCAGAGAAGCCAAACTTGCGCAGAATTATTAGATGGCTTATCAAGTGTCATTAATTACCAGTCTGTTTTTCTGTAACTAAACAGCAGGACACAAACACCTCTGAGGACTCATTTCTCATAAATTACTTGACTAAGTAGCCCAAATGCTTTTTAGTGCATCATTAAAAGCCTTTAATAACAACATTTCTGAGCACTTATTTTTGTTAGAGAAGTAAAATACTTCCTGAGCTTCAAATCGATGTCTGTCTCCTTTTGTTATTTTTACTTTATGCATTAACTAGAACTTTCTCATTAGAAATGCTTGCTTGAACAGCTGCATCATTTACAGATAATCTGTCAAATAAAAGAAATAAAGTGCTCAATGGCAGATTGAATACTTCTCTTGTTTAAGGCACGCAACAACATCCTCAAGATAATTGCTGTTGTATTTAATACTGCATCTACTAATTATCTTGGAATCCCGCTCCACTCAGATAATCCCCTCTTCAATTAGTTTCTTACATACATTTCATAATGTTACAGAATTCTACCCATGCAGACTCATAGGCTTCCCACAGATGCCATTCCTCTGCTCTAGTGAAACGCTGGACCATCTCTGCCTCCTCCTTATTCCTCACACTGAGGCATTAGCTCTCTGATACCAAGTCAGGTACTTGTGGTACACCTGTGTGCCTTCAGAAGCCAGTCATAAGAAAGGCTGCACCACTCATACATATGACAAGCCCAATGGAACAAGCCATTGCTATTCTAGAGTTAAACATCCCTCCATTAAAGTGAATGAAACCACGTGGTAAAGACATCGCTGACGTACAGTTGAAGTTTGCTGAACTCCCTGTAACATGACTGTTCTCCTTATCCCCAACTTTGGGGACAAAAGCTCAGAATGAGTGAGAAGAATAGAATACATCCCTTTCTAATACAACACCGCAAAACCCCAAGCCAAAGATTGCTCCACAAAAGCAGAGGATGGCACAGAAGGGTGGATGTCACAAACAAGGCAAGTAGTAGCAGGTGTTCTGCACAAGGCCCTACAGTACCACAGGTGAGCCAGCAAGAAGACGTGACCAGTTGGCCCTGCCAGTGAGTTACAGCAGTACCAAGCTTGCTTACAAAAACCCAGCGCACCTGAAGGCAGTTTGGTTAAATTCAACCATAGGTAAGCAAAAACCACAGACAGAAAGCAATGCAATTCTGTTTTCAGAGTTACAGAACGGAAGTGATTCACCTCCTGCTTCTGGGACCCAGTGCCACAAATACTTTTATCTCTGTTAATATTATAAGTCATCATCACTCAGCGACATTTTGCAGGCTCACCTCCCACAAGTCCTTCAGTGCTTATCAAACACACACAGTGCAGCACTGCCATAAACTGGAAAGCACAGCACTGCAAATGAAACCAATTACAAGCCTGTCACTGCTAAGAGCTTTTACTTCGGGAAATGAAATAAGACCCTGATGACTTTTGAATTCTCGGCTAGCACAAGTAATGCAAGGAGGCTTGCACGTTAAATATTCACCAGTGGATTTTAATAGCACAACACAATGCTTTTCAGTGTAACTATTATTAAAGCTGTAAGTTAACATTTTTCTTTGCATACTGCTTGCAGTAATTACGTTCAATTTCTTGATTCAGTGTCACAGGGCTGAGACATTTCCTTCTTCCTCCACTGGGAAAAGCCACAGCAGCACACTTCTACAAATCAAAGCCTTCACTCAACTGTGTACTTTGACAGGCCTTGAAAGCAGCTCCTGCTTCAAGTACTACCTGTATTCAAGTGAACCCCTAATGCAAATGATTTCTACAACATTGTATCTTGAAAGTTAGATATGAGCACTGTAATAAGCCAAAAATGTAAAGAAAAATAGGTTTAGATGAGAAGTAGTATTTGGCTGTGCACATGGAGGAAGAGACAGCAATCTGGGAAGCATGCCAGCCTTCACTAAGTTTCCAGTTTTATAGCTCCCGTATGAACAGGTGATCACACTGGCAAAACCCAACACCAATCCCTCCAGTTCTGTTTCTTTCCCTCCCACCCCCAAACCACGCCCATAAACAAAACCTCCTGGGTTTCACTGGAATTAACACAGATTTGCAGAGATGAAAGTTATTTCAGCTACATAAGCATTTTTCTTTAACTCGGAAAGACAAATATTCAAGTCAGCAACAAATGAGTAAGAAGTCCCTTGAATTAATAAGATTATGGCAAACAACCCCTAAAATGAGCAACCTGGTCAATTCAAAGCATTTGCAAACATAAGACTATAATTTACTTATAAAAGAGGCAAAAAACACTGGTCAAAACTTTATGATCATCCTCACTTTTCAGAGTCTTCTCACTTCTATTTAATTAAAAGTTTGTATGTTTTGGGAAAAATAATCCATACCATTAGCTGAACACTCTTAAGACATTTGATTAAAAACCACTTTATAAGCAAAGGCAGACTCAATAAGAATGTGCTTGGATTTAATGCAACAGGAAAAAGAGAAATAGAGTTTAAAATGATTTCAAACTAATGTTAAGCTTATAACAACAAATGAGTCAGAGTCAGTAGAAACAGCTTTTAATGAAAAGCAATTACAGGTGCCCCTTTGTGTTACAATGACAGCAGGACATCTCGCTGCTGGAACAGAATAACACTCAGCAGCACCTGGCACAGACCCGAGCAGCGATTCCACAGCCACACCCTGAGCACCAGCAGGGAAACAACAGACAGCCACAGCCGCACCGTGGGGTGTCAGCTGCCTTCTGCACAGGGTCCTGACGGAGGGGAGAACTTCTGCTCCCAACCCATACGAGGCAATGCATCGCTCTCAGAGTTAATTCTTATTCCACCCCCCCCACACACACACACTATGAAGTGGACTGAGACATTCACTCCTGCTCAGCACAACACAGATTACAGAAATTCCATTTGGAGCTGTAGCCAATCTTGTGCAAACAGGAACCCAACAGTCACTCCAATAGCTTAAAAAAAAAAAAAAAAAAAAAAGCTAGTTCATGGAGAAATTGCTACGCGAAGTGGGAATGAAAGAACACAGAAGATTAGTTTAGAAGTTACGCTCTCTTTAATGGCAAAACAAACGCCTATTAAAGTCTGCTGCTTCACCATTATTAGCTGACACACTTGACTTTTATATAAAGCAGGCCCCAAAGAAAATAGATGCTGTATTAAACGTGTTACTGCAACAGAGCCCACAGAAGTATAAACACGGATCATTTGGAAGCATAAACTTTCGGATTAAGCTCTTATTAAAAGCTGAGAAGTCTCTGAGATTAAACCGCACCGCTGCGGTGTGCTCCCATAGAACCGGGCTGCAGGCCTT